>APFE030482464.1:122284-136145 GCA_000404065.3 Pinus taeda
TACTAGCACTGCCAGATCTACAAAGACCATTTGAGATCCAAACTGATGCTAGTGACTATGCCATGGGAGCAGTGTTGACACAACACGGTAAACCCATATGTTACCATTCTGAGACTTTTAATTCTGCAGTAGTTAACTCTCCTACATATGATAAAGAATTGTATGCATTAGTTCAGAGTGTGAAAAAGTGGAAACATTACTTAATGGACAAAGAAACAGTAATACATACTGATCATCAGCCACTTCAATACCTACACTCCCAAACTAATTTGCAGCAATCAAGACATTACAGATGGATGGGTTTTCTACAACAGTTTCATTTAGTCATCAGATATAAAAAAGGCATACATAACAAGGTTGCAGACATGTTATCTAGACTCATTATAAATGCATCTACCATACTTAAGCATAATTTTGTGCTGCATGAAAGCTACATAGAACAGTATGCTCAGGATATGGACTTTAAGGATGTATATGCAACTTTGAGTCAAGGCAAAAGAATAGAAGAATTTGACTATCACATGAAGGACCTACTCTTATATCATTGTGGGAAACTTTGCATTCAACAAACTGAGAGAGTAAAGATAATTAAACAGGTCACTTTGGGGTAAATAAAATAGTTGCACAGCTGCAAAGGTTCTGCTATTGGCCGAGAATGAGTGAGACAGTTTCTAGATATGTAAATGGATGTGCTATATGTGCAAAAAGCAAGCCCAGCAACAGAAAACTAGGCTTGTACACTCCATTGCCAGTTCCTTCTCACCCTTGGGAAATAATTTCCATGGATTTTGTTGGAGGACTACCTAAATCTAGGAAAGGTCATGATTATCTACATGTTATTGTGGATAGGTTCAACAAAATGTGTATTTTGATACCCTGTAGTAAACAGATTACAGCTGAACAAACTGCAAAATTGTTCTTTGAACATGTATGGGTTCATTTTGCGTTACCCACTTCTATTGTATTTGATCGAGACACCTGATTTGTGGGGAAGTTTTGGTCAAGTCTGTGGGAACTAATGGACACCAAATTAAAGAAAAGTACAGCTTTTCATCCACAAACAGATGGCCAGACAGAAGTAGTTAACAGGACGGTGATCCAGTTACTGAGAGGATATTGCAGCAAACACCCTAAGCTTTGGGATGAACACTTATGTTATGTGCATCATGCTTACAATAGAGCCAAACAATCTTCTACATAGAGATCTCCTTTTGAGACCTTTCTTGGTTTCATACCAAGGTCTCCTTTGGATTTTGTCTTTGGTAAAGATACCATGGCTGATAGACACAGTGATGTGGACAAGGCAACTAGGTTCATTGAACAGATCTAGGAGATCCACCAGGCAGTACAGGAACAACTAGAAAAGAGCCAGGATAAGTACAAGGCTAGGCACGATAAGCATCGGATGGAGCATAGTTTTCAAATTGAAGACCAAGTCTGGCTGTATATCAGCAATGACAGGATGCAAGGTGAAAGTAAAAAGCTAAAACCTATTAGGTATGGACCCTTCAGGATACTTGAGAAGATTGGTGAAAATGCTTTTCACCTTGATCTACCAGCTTACATGCACATCTACTTAGTCTTGAACGTAGATTGCTTGAGGTTGTTTGAACCTTCAATGATTGAGGACCCTGAAGAGCAGAGTTAATTACCTTCTGTTGATGACCTGCTACCTGAATATCTTAACGAATTACGGGAAGACACATTGTTGGATAGGAAGGTAAGGATGACGCGCATTGGACAAGTGGAATACCTCAGGATTGGGCTTAAAGGTTCGAAACCAAGTAGTGCGAAGTGGATTGAGATTGGGCAAGTGAGACAATAGTTTCCTCACTTAGTCGATGCTTGAAAACCAACTTTTGGTGGTCCAAAAGTTTTTGTTTTTTTTTGTTTTTTTTGTTTTTTGTTTTGTTTTTGTTTTGTTTTTTTTTGCAGTGGGAAGGCCGTGATCCGAATTGGATCCATAAAAGACTGTCAAGGAACCATGACTGTATCGGGACGAAACAAATCTTTAAAGAATCCAAAACAGCATCAAAAACACCCTAAACCAGTGGCAATGGCAACCAGCGTGGAACGACGAGGACCTCGATCAAAGTGCATTGACCGAGGCCCATGAAGACTGCGCAGAAGGTCAAAGTAGCCCCTGGGAGCCCCGGATCGGGAAAAGGAGGTGATTTTCGATGCGCAATCGCTGGGCGAACAGGGCCAAAATGGAGGAGCCTTAAGCACTCGGTCGCGTTGGGAGTCGGAGAACCACGGGCGGAGAAACGAAAAACGCTAATCGTACAAGGCGGGACCCGCGCTTTGGAAACCGACGGTATTGATCGGGCGCCCTCAAATGGTAAACGGTTTTTGGAGGAAGCGGAGCGATCCCACTCAACGATCGACGTGTGGCGACGGAGGTGAGAGAAAACCACCGTTGATCGCGCATTATTGGTCAAGCAAGTCAACCGCGCGGGACGTGCGTATGACGTTGGATCTGGAGGAGCCCAGATCGGACGGCTGAGATTGCGCCCGATGGAGGAAGCAGAATTGACAAGGAATTAAGCCGCGTTCTAAAGGGATTTGGAATCCGTTTGATCGCCACGGTGGAGGAAGAATGCATTCACGATGTAACTGAAGAAACGAACCGACGAGCAGGTTGGCACTGTTCAGATGAGGACACGTGGCCACTCCTTGAGCGTTCATGCTGACGTCGAATGGGGAACTCCAAGCGCAGCTGCAGAAGGCGAATCGACAGAGGCGGAAGAGGAACCAAATAGGCATGGAAACAAATGGATAAAAGCCATGAATAGAGACAGAATACACAGTCAAGTTGGGGGTGAAGTCCAAGAGACGAAGGAAAAAAAAAAAAGACCAGAATCTCGAGAGAAGGACGGAATACACAGAGAAGAAGGCAGTAAAGCAAGAGAAAAGTAGGAAGAGATAGAGGGCCGAGCTGACCAGGGGCAGCATCAAGCACCATCGAGCTTGAGAAGACTCGAGCCACCCCATAGAGGGATGTGTCCAGGCTGAGCACCACGTTGGGCTCTTACCACTATAGACCAGAAGGTCACAGAGCTGGTGGGAAGAAGAGACTGTGTACTCCAGTGGCTTAGGGAATCCAGGAACCACCCAGCCAAGAAAAACCTGCTTTAGGAGAACTCACATTGAGTCCCTGCATTGTAACTCTCTATTTAAAGACACAATAAAACAAGGCCACCACTGAAAGCTGGACCGGAGATGTAGCCCTGGAGAATAGGGTGAACTCCTTATTAAAAATTGCTTGTCTCTTTGTGGTTGCTTACTGTATTTCTCTATTTTCTTTCCATTTGAAATGTCTATGTATTGGCAATCTGATCGATCCGTTGCTTAAATAACACAGAACACACACCAACACATGAGTCTGTAATACCTTTTGTTAAATAAATCTTTAACTGGTGTCACTCATAGGGTGAATATCAGATCAGCAAGAAAGACACTTAAGCTTGTGAACTTGATGAAGCAAAGCAAGCTACTGTGAAGGTTGGAAGGGAGGCTCCAAAATAAGGCTAAGGCAAAATTTTGGAGGGTGGTTGTAGCCGCTAAAGTAGGTCCAAAGTCATATTATATGTTTTCCATGGTACATAAGAATGACACTTGGGAAAAATTCAGTCATCCAAGGAAACATGCAACTTTTGTTGTTTGGAAACACTCCCATAAAATTATACCACATATTTAGATTTGTAATAACGGTTGTATGAACCAAAAGATACTAAAAAAACTCACTGGAATCTAGAAAAAAATGCTTAAGTAACATGCATTGAAAAACCCAAAATAACCACTTTAATATTGAACATTGGGAATAAAATATTGAGCAAAAAGTGCCTACAAACAATCAAGTAGAATATCACAACATTCTTCCCTCAACTCAAAATATTTTGTATATAATGAGCAATTAGAAAATGCAGATATCTAAAAATGCACACATCAAAAAAAAAAATCTCTAGCATAAAAGAAAAAATATATGTGACTAAAAAAAGAACTGGATCTGAGAATTGTTGAGATAATTCGTAATTTGTGTACTACTAAGCAGCTACTAGTAGATTGATATCTTAGTGACAAACAACATATAAATAAAGGTTTAGCTTTATTTTATTCAAGCAAACACTAAAGTAAGAGAGAATAATACCAAGATTTAAAAGGAGGAGGTAGAGAATTTCATGTAATTGCTTCTTGGAGGGTTGTCCATGATGGTGTTTGAGCTAGAGGAGGAGGAGGAGGATAATGATCTCTAAGCAATACCTACACACATGCAAACAAACAAACACTACTCTATCCTTGCATGGTATAACTTAGATCTATCTGTTTAAACAAGAAATAAATGCCAAAACCAAATATGTTTAAGATTCAAGTAAACAGGTGAATGAAAGTAATGAGACTTGGTAAAAGAAGTTTTGGGAAAGAAAGGACATTTTATTACAATAATCAATAATTACAAGGGTGGATTGTAATGTACCCGCGGAGAATAATAAAGTATACCCAAGGAGGTACCCAAGGGGATAATGGATGTAATGTCATCATAATAATGGAAGAGGCCCACTATTATATTATTTATATTTATATATATATATTATATATAAGCGGTAGTTGACATGAGGGCCCCTAGGAATACTCATAAGAATGTATAAATACAAATGAGTATCATTGCATTGGATACGTATTGAATTGTATTGTCTTGAAGCAAACATTGATTCTAGAATGGTTCCTTCTATAAGGAGTACTTGATTGTGCTACCCTACCTTAAGGGTTCCTATCTCTACATTCTTGGTGTTACTCATGGTGAGTGTTTGGATATCTTTGGTGTTCAGGGTTTACTTATGAAGTTTTATGGTGAATTATCTATTATACCTTTGAATTTTTACTACAATTGGAACCAATTCTTTTTCTTGGGCATGGGGTGGCAAAATTTTTGGGCCCAAAGTGGGGTTTTTTTTTTGTCTAGATTTTGATAGAAAAAACGATGACAGTATTTAGGTAAACTTTTGAAACATTTTATGCAAAATTTGAAGAAACATGTTATAAATATAATAATAATAAATAATAATAAGTTAATTAGTCAAAGGGTGCATACTCCTCCACCTCATGACCAGTTAATGTTATAAGTATATCATCACCAAGGTCATTGTAATTGTTGGACACCTAATCCACTAAGGGTTATGGTGTGGAAGTTGAATAGTCAAAGGGAGTCAAAGAGACTTTGGAATATGAATCCAAAAGTCACACAAATGTATTATAAATGCACATCAATATGAATAGTAAATTCGATTTATGTTTATCATTTATATTATGTCCATATTCCTTGTGTGTTTAACATAGTATCAAAGTTATAAGCGATCCCCTGCCCAACTATAAGTTGCTTGTGTTTTGCGTCTATCTGAGTTTGAGTTTGAGCTCTGCTCCCAAACCACATTTTACAGTGATATTTTCTTCCTTTTAAGTGTTTCAATTTTCTACTGGAACCCCTTTTTTGTGTTTTTCCGGCCTGTCAATAATGTCTCTGCTCACCGTTCCATTCTGGCTACCAAACGCACCTGACAGTTCATAACAATTTTTGCAGTGAAACGCTTGGTATCGACTTCTTTTCGTAATCAACCTCCCATTTGATAATGTTTGGTAATCTGTCTCCTTCCCTCGTTGAAAAACTTGGTGCAACATGGCACATGAAGGAGTAAAGAGAAGGGAGTCGTAGTCAAGTCCGAGTTTTTGAGGGGGCTCATTGGGATCATGTGTAGCATGCATGCCATGACAGTCTTGTTGCATGAAGATCGTACTCCCTGCCTCATCGTTGTAAAGTTGGAGTTGGGAATTTTTTTGGTAGTTATTGAGATGGTTGCGTTATTCTAAACCTCCAGCAATTTGTCCTATCGTCCCTGACCCATTCCCCCAGAATTAGTTTGCACTGATCTACGGTTCTACCTTTAAGAGAAATTTGTCTTACCATAGTATTGCAATGCTCGATCGTGGCCCATGAAAGTCAGACCATACTAGTTTATTCTCAATGGTTTATTCCCCATGCTCCGCATTATTGGCAGGTTATGCCTAAGGTCATAATATCTTGCAGCACCAGATTTGTAGGTCATTATTCTATTCAAAGGAGTCGACTCTTGAAAAATTAAAGCACTCAATACCATGCCCCATAAAATTGGCTTAGTGACAACATGTGTACTTAGAAACTTATTTTCGATTGATTTAACTTATTTTGCAATGGTTAATCTACTATAATAGCTCGTCCTCATCCAAACTGTTGAAATAATGTCTGACATTCCACCATGACCGGTTCTACGCCCATCTCACAGTTTAGTTCATAGTATCACTGTATGAGATAATGTGAGTTCATGTCCTGAGAATTAATCTATGAGGAAGCTCTCTGGCTCACCGAAGAAGAGTAGAAAATCCAGTTTGACTTTAGTTGGTGATTCGAGGGGCCTAGCTGCGGTTGGAATTATCGCCGGGTCTAGTTTCAAACTATGAAAATGATGATTGCATGAAAATAAAGTTGTGAAATAGCTAAGTGACAAAGAAATTGTAGGATTTCACTTACTGCTAAAGTGAGTGCGGACTCTGAGGGATGCTTATGGACTTGGTGCACTGTTGGAACCTGGAATGTATGGGAAGTTATGGCCGTGAATCAAATTAGGGGATCACAATTCCAAAAGCATGGAGAAATGGCATGGAATAACTTACGAAACTTCAATTTGAAATTTTCAATAAGCTTGAAGCTAAGCACAAGGTTCATTTCAAAGTTATAAGAAGTTATATTAATATTCTTCAGTGAACCTTCAATGATGGAATAAACGCATTCACTGGTCGCAATCCTCATACCGGTTTGTGCCTTTTTATTACATACCTTCAACAGTATCTTGTATGCCTTGAATACTCCCTAGAAAAGTCATTTTATATTCTCTAGCAAGGTTCATTGTTGTGCTCTCTACACACATAATAGCAGTCAATTTATGCTTGTGATTTATACTTATGGGTCAATGCATGGGTCTGTTTTATACTGAAGAATGTGCATGTGAATCTACTGTACTGCATGGGACATAATTAAAGGGTCAAAGCACATATTTTAGTTTATTGAAATTGATTTTATGAACAAAGAGTGTTGTCATGTAGTAAAAGGGCGATGGGAGGGGTTGTGTGAAAGAACTGTGTGAGGTCCCTTTCTTAAAATAAATCAAAAGCAATTTCTTTGCGGAAAGCGCCAAAGTTCATAGGACTTAAATTTGAGACTATTGAGATAGATTTATATTGGAAATAATGATTAAGTGGGTCTTTTCTCATAAATTTGTTATTGGTTTTCAGTTCAATTTGCTTGAATGAAGCTCTGCTCATTATTAGGGCCATACACTTAAAGGAATTATATTCCTCTCAGCTTTGTATTGAGTTGAAACTCTTTTCTGGTGTCTATTTTCTCTTATTGAGACCAAGATTTTTACTTTCACTCACTGCATATCTAATATTGTTCATGGTCTTTTTCTACTTGGAGTCTACTCCTGTTCTTAATGTGATGAGATTACAAGTGGGTATATCATTATCGTGTCATTTGTTGACAAAATGGTCAAAATTGACAATTTATTAGAGTTATCAAGAACTCTAATCATTTCAACTACTGAAAGCACAGTTAAAGTCAACAAAGACACTTTCACAGATATTCAAACCTCTCTACAAAACGCACAAGAATAGACTGATTTTTTGCAACTTGAATCTCAACTACAACAAGAGGAATTACAAAAGCGTAGTAATCAATTTGAACTTGTCTTTGACAATCCTCTATTTGAGGTCAAAATAGAATCCCATCAGCTACCAAAAATAAATCAAGTCACGGAAATAGTAGATGTGCAGAAAGATGCAGAAATTCAGTCTGCACTTCCCAAGCCAATCATCAGACCTTGGGAAGAGCTTGTCAGCAACAAGCACAGAACCGGTCTTGGATATGAAAAGGAGGTGTCCTTTCATAGTCCAAATTATTCAAAACCCATCAAATTTGAGAGTGTTGGATTTCTTTAGGACAATTCACATACCTAGATCCTGCTCCTCCACAACATCAAATTGTTAGATGCCAACATTGTGATCGAGTTGGCCATGTGAAATATCATTGTTTTGATCTTCACATGTGCAATAATTGTAGCCAACACACTCATTCTTCAAATAGATGCTTCAGAAACAAGCCTCATGCAAGAACAAATATTCACCTTGGATGGATCGCTTCTTGGCAATGGGCTTCAACATCCAAGAATATATTTCGCTCGTATCACGTAATTTGTTCTCTAGTTTTGAAAAGTCTTGTAGTTGAGTTTTCCTCATCTTCTCACCTTATATCTAATAGGGGGGAATTGATGGTCATCTACAAGTTTCAAAAATACATCAAGCGAGCCTGAGCCATAACCTGAACCTGTTGCTTGAACCTACAACCAGAGGCAACCATACCCAGATTCAAAGTTGTAGACAGAGACACAAAAGCCCCTAAGCAAGCCTTTGGTTGGTGGACTTCCTTAAACCACCGCAGTTTGTAGACCTCCCTTTTCTAGGTTGAAGGTATCCCTCTCCAAAACATTAAGGAACACTTCCTCTAACATAAGACTTCAACTTCTTTCCATATTTGGAAGAGTTCTGGGAATCCTATTAGGCGGACTAATCATTCTTGTAGACAAGATGGATCTCCCTAAATATCAAACAAAATATAGAAACAAACAATAAAATAATTGTTACCTTTCCTTAGCTTATGATTGATTGAAATAAGTAATATGTGAGGAATCACTTACCGATTTAATGAAGTCCCTATTTAATTCCTCTCAATGCCTTCCACAGTCAACTTCTCCTCGATGCTTTAGAGGCCTTTCTAGTGCTTTCCATAGCTTCTCCATGATGTTCCAAAAGATATCTGCATAGACAGAAACACACAAAGGATCAAGCATCTATAATATAGAATCAAAGATAAATGAAATTATTAACTCATCATACATCATAAATTGAATCAATAACTAGTTATAAACTATGTGGGTGATCAACGAGTCTCACAAATAATATCAGAATAGACATGATTATAAAATAACACATTATTTTTATTAAATTGAAGAGAGAGCAAGCTTACAACCTGATTGCATTGATGTCACAAGCCTCTTCCCATGATATCCAACCTTCTCCTTGGATGAAAATCCTTCTAGCCCTATTTCTGCAGCATAAGCCTACCTTCAATGGTACTCTTCACCCCTTTGCCCTGTGTTTGATTTATAAGCCATGAGGAGGAGGTTTGGGATCCTCTTCCTGAGGGATGAGATCCACAAATGGTGGGATGGGGGAGCCACAAAGAGATGGAATTATCTCCATGATGAGAGGGATCAGGCTTGAGTAAGCATCAACTCGAAGATGTTAGTTGGGAAAGATTTGACTAACAAAGCTTCTAGACTTTACTTTTTTTTTACTTGCATTGAGTCATGTGCACAGGCCATAGTGTAAGACAGAGTGCACTTTTGCGTTGAATTTAATGGTAAATTCTGCGTATGTGCAAAAACTGGCTAGGGAACTACGCAGGCAATTAAAAATAGGATTTTAGGCCTTGTAATCCAGAAATTTTATACTCTTTGGGATTTTTTAAGTTCTAGTCTTGTAGAGGGATGCTTTGGAACACTTTGATGGATAGTGAAAGATTCAGATTGACGGTCATTTTCCTAATACGAGAAAATGATGTGTAACAGATTTCCCCCTAAAATGAAAAGTCGAAAAAGATGTTTGAGGACTTAAGTGCTTTATCACGCCAAGGTTCGGGTTCGAAACCATAGTTGAAGACCTGAAACAATCAATAAAATAATGTAATATATAATCATCGCTTAGGTAGGCATTCCCATACTCATGGCATAAATATCTCAAAGAAGTAGTACAAAAATACACCTAAAGATCCATGTCAGCAGGAGACATAGTATGGATGCAACCATCAATGGATCTACGTTTACAATCATGAATATTTAATAACTCCATGCAACCTAGATGGATGAAACTAGATCCAGGGTCTTGATCTCCATCTCTCAATCCTTAGTACGAATCTAACCATATGAGTGAATTTCTCGTAGTCGAACATGGTAGAAACCACTTGATTATTGGTCAATGATGTGAATGTGAACCGTTAACAAGCTTGAGAGAAACTACCAATCATTATAATGGTTCTCAAGGTACTTTGAGTACAATCTATGAAGTGTGAAATGATGCCCTGAAGTCGAACACTCATAGAATCATTCAATCGAAGGTCAATGAAGAGAACCTATCGTCAAAGGCGAGAAACCTACCATTAAGGCATGCAGGCTCTAAGGTACCAAAGAAGGTTTCTAGATCAACTTCTTAGATAGTGAGATGAAGTAGATAGGAAGCGACCAATCGTAGGAGGCCCTACGACATGAAACTCATGTCAAGTTTTGAAGAACAACAATTTGGAGTAATTTAGGACTGACTCAGGGATGGTCAACGCAATTGAAGGCTATGAATTGCAACGTAATTTTGACTGTGGTTAAACTTATCTTGAACATTTTGGCGACATGACATTTTGACTTGGCATCATTTTAATTTATAATAGTATCAGAAACCAGTTTGAAGACTTTCAATGAGGTCTGGTCAACTGAGAGATAAATGGATTTCCCAACCTGGACACAAAGGAGACGGAGTGTCATGTTCAAGAGCGACATACTGCCTTTTATAATATAAACAAACGTTCTTTCCCATTTTCCCCCACCATTACTGACAAGTACCTCTTTATTTTTGTGTAAGATTCAGGATGATAACATATGCTTGTCATTTAAGCACATCCTTCGAATGATCCCTTCAGAGTATTTTTAACGAACCATACGAAGGAGTCATATGATCTCGTTATGATTGACGAGTCCTACATTGTTTAAGTTTTACAAGTCCAATGAAGGGGTAACTCGATGTCGTTTTCATGTTTAAAGAGTTTGAAAAGACACAAAAATAAAACTCATTTAGTTCTTTCAATGTAAAATTTCAAGAGCCCAGAGAAAGTAAAGCTCAGTGTTTTTCATTTTTAAGGAGACAAGAGAAAAACATAAGTAAACTCCACAATGTCCTTTTTCGTAAATTTTTTCTCTCAAGCCTAGAAAAGGGTAAATAATACAGGATAGAGGCCCAAGGTGAAGAGTGGGGAGGTCACTTCATTAGTTGTTGAAAGAAGATGATGAGTACATGATGTAATCTCTATCAATACAAGGATGAACCTCCTTATCTAGAGTGACATGTCTCTCCACGAAACGTTCTCCTATAAGAATTCTCACTCATTCAATCTCTCCTCCAACTTGACAAAGGAACAATATCTCACATAAAGTGGCATATAATGATCCTCTCACAAAGTGGCATACATGGATTTCAAATTCAAATCACCATCTCAGCAAAAATCAAATGAACACATGGAAATAATGCACCTTGTACCTCGAAGTCCAGGGGACGGCTTGAAAATTGACTACTCGAATGAAGAAATAGCATGTGCAATCATGTTCCCTACAAAAAACCATGAAATATGAGTATAAATCCGACCCCTTTCTATCTCGGTCAGATCTGGGCTCCCCGGGAATCTAAAAGATTCTTTAAAAATTCTCTTTTACGGGTTGACTGAAAGTCGACTGCTCATATGAAGAAATTGATGACGCCATCACATTCCTTGTGAAAAATCAAGTCCGATGAGTATAAAGTTGGCCTGGTTCTGAAACTGTCAATTTTGGGCCTCATGGAATCTAAAAGATTCCCTGTAGATTCCTACGTCAAGGTTCCACCTTCAAGGTTTTGTCCTCAAAATTATTCCTCTGTAAAATTTTCTACTCATATTAGAAAATGACCCTGCCATCTAACTCCTCGCAGAATTTTGATCAATCTAAGTATAAACTTGGCATATTTGTGACTTCATCAAAATTCAGCTCCAAGGAAATCTAAAATATTCCTCAAGATTCTCTAGTTCATGGTTCCACAATCCTTGGAATACGTGTCTATTCATAATTCCATTGCATCTTAGGCCTTGGTTTATCATTCCCATGCTTGGATATTGGTTCCACTTGACCTCATGGCGAATTGGGCTTTTTAAATACGTGATTGGTGAATATTTCAAAGCAAGGTTGTTTGGCCTAGTGGTAGGCGTCCTTGCTTGGTTGGAAGAGACTGAGGTTCAAACCCCACCCATGCTCCATGTTCATTGGTGTTATATTAAAATAGGAGGTTTGCTTTTTTGGTGGCAATTTAAATTTGGTTGGAGGGGGCCGCTCATGGGGCGAGTCGGCCAATGGACGAGCAAGTTCGGCCCTCGTTGACCCCGCTATTTATGGTGTTGTCGTTACCTAGTGGGTGGGATCCCGGGTTAGAGTTGTAGGCCTTGAACCCAATATATATTATATATAATTAAATAATGTAGGTTGGGGGGTGGGGCCCGCCACCCAATTATGTGTGTGTGTGTGTGTGTCTATCGAATTTTGGGGTTAACCGGAAATTTTAACTGTTCGACAAATTGACCATTTCTAGCGATCGTGAAGTGCAAAAACGTCGCTTGGTTAATTGCAGCCAGATTTGGTGAGTTCCACCAAATTTAACCAATCTCCCAATTTTAGTTGTGCACCAAATTTAGTTAGCGGCCTGCGAAATTTAGCTAGTGGGGTCGAGTTGACCAAAACTTTCACTGTAAATATCTCGAGCCTAAGAACTCAAATTTGAGTGTCGTTTGTGTTTTTGGAATCAGGATGATCAACCCTACGTTCTAGTCCTAGTTTCGAAAAAATCCGAAGATTTTTATTTTTGAGCTTTTCTGGAGCCACCGAGATCATTCCTCCCCATTGAGGAGATTTTCGTCCTCCAAAAGGATGAACATTGTCTGAAATCTATCGTACTCCCTTGTTTGCTCAACAAGTTTCCTAACATGCCACACTTCCTTCTCCTTCAATTTTGTTCTTCGGAGCCATAAGTGATGAACTGGCACCTATACTCTAATTGCAAACTTGTAGCACATCTTGCAAAATACATGTTCAATTACATGACCTATCATGACCCAAGCAAACCTCATACTTGCCAAGATTTTATAACACACTCTTTGGTCAAGTTTACATCAAATCATAATAGAAACCAATACCCAAGCCATCAACAAAAAATCGAAAAGCATCATCATGTTGAATTCATAAGTGATGGAAAAAAATTCATCACTTTTACAATCAAATGCTTACTAATGGCGAAAGCGTAGTAAAGGAAACTCATGATGAGAACAAAATAAATGTTAATCTTGATTTCATAGACTCTAACGTTGGATTGAAGACCCACCATGTTCCAAAGATCGATATGAGGAAGTTCGATGGCAAGGATCCCATAACATGGATAGTACATATGGAGCAATATTTCGATCTCCATAATGTGCAAAATACACAAAAGGTACGCATTACAACTTTATATTTGGAACCAAATCAGTTTGTATGGTATCGATGGCTTTGCTCTCATAAACAAATTGTCACTTGGGCAGTTTTTATGGAAGAAATGATAACACATTATGAGGATACAAAATGAAACACCTTTTTTAGCCAATCGATAAATCTTAAACAAAAGGGTTAAATGATGGAACACATTGAGGACTTCCAAAAATTGAATATAAGGGCAAAAGATATTACAGAGGAGCATAGGAATGATGTGTTCATAGGGACTTTAAAGGATAACATCCAACATGAGGTTGGCCATTGGGAGCCTGATTCATTGGAGAAGGAATTCAGGGTGGCAAGAAAAATGGAAAGCAAAATTATGGCAACAAGGAAGCCTACCACTCACAACTATAAAGATGGAAGTGTTGTTTCCCCTAGCCTTCCACAACCTACAAGGTTGA
>APFE030482464.1:138893-167331 GCA_000404065.3 Pinus taeda
ACAAAGCTATTTATGAGAAGGAAATGTTGGCAATACTACATGCACTTAAGAAATGGCGACCCTACCTAATGGGAAGACACTTCAAGGAAAAAACGGATCATGATAGGCTTTTAGAACAAATATGAAGAGCAGCAAAAATGGGTCACAAAGATGTTGGGTTATGACTTTGAAATCATCTACAAAAATGAGAAGCAAAATGTTGTGGCATGTGCGCTCTCAAGAGAGGATTATGATGTGGAAGTATTGCTCTGCGCCATTTATATTATCCAACTAGATTGGATAAACGAAGAAAGGAATGAATGGAAGAATGACAAAGAAGTGTGAGCACTCACTCAAAAAATACAACAAGATCCCAGTACATCTCATACATTTAGCTAGAAAAATGATTTGTTATGGTACACAGATTGCTTATACCTATGTAAGAATTCCCAACTCAAACAAAAGGTTCCTATGGAATTGCACACCTCTCCCTTAGGAGGCCACTCAGGATTTTTAAAAACTTACCACATGGTTACGAAGGAATTTTTTTCGGATGGCCTTAAATCAGATATTCAAAAGTTTGTGGCGGAATGTTTGGTTTGCCAACAAAATAAAGTTGAAACAATTAAGACCCCAGGTCTATTACAACCTTTATCCCTTCCAAGCCAACGTTGGGAGGAGGTTTCAATGGATTTTATCATAGGTTTACCCAAGTCTAAGAGAAAGAGTGTCATCATGGTGGTAGTTGATAGACTTACCAAGTATGCACACTTTTGTGCATTATCTCATCCATTTAAGGCTAGTACAGTTTCTACTGCATTTATGGAAACAATTCAAAAGCTACATGGAAACCCAAAGATTATTGTAAGCGACAAAGATCCCATTTTCATTGAAAATTTTTGGACAAAGTTATTTTCTTGTCTTGGTACTCAGTTAGCTCATAGCTCATCTTATCATCCTAAATTTGATGGGCAAACTGAGATAGTAAACAAATGTTTGGAAGGATATCTTCATTGTTTGTATCTGATAAACATACATAATGGGTCAAATGGTTGCCTTTGGATGAAAGGTGGTCTAACACTTCCTTCCATACTACAACAAAAATGACCCGATTTATGGAAATCTATGGATATCATCCACCGTCCATCACATCATATTTAAGAGAAAATTCCAAGGTTCAAGCAGTGGAAGATCACATCGAGCATCAAACAAGTTCTCCAACTCTTAAAGGATAACCACATTTTGGTGCAAAATAGAATGAAATAACAGGTAGATCAACATCGCAGCGAAAGAAGTTTTGATGTAGGTGGTTGGGTATTCCTAAGGCTACGACCATATAAACAAATGTCCCTCAAGCAAGCTAAGAAGGATAATAAATTATCAACAAAGTATTATGGTCCATACAAGGTGTTGTAAAATATTGGTACTATGCTATACAAATTGGAGCTTCTTGCAGCTTCCCGAGTGCACCCATTTTTCCATGTTTCATGCTTAAAGAAGGTTATAGGTGACAAGCTCCCAGTTCAAACAATATTGCCAGAACTTGACGAGGAAGGAAAAATCATATTGGAACCAGAAGCAGTCACAGAAACAAGAACTCGACAGCTACAAAATCAATCAATTTTGGAGTATCTCATCAAGTGGAAGAACTTATCCACTGAAGAGTCCACATGGGAGGATGAGAATTTTATACATAAGCATCAAGAACTACTCAAGCGTTGAGGGCAATACATTTTTGAAGGAGAGGGGCATGTTAGGTCCCCATAATACTAGTGATTTCCCCATTACTATTGTCAATGTACCCTTATTGTTATTGTTGTGCCTTGTATTATTATTGTTATGTCGGATTTGATTATATTGTGACCCCTTAGACTCCTATATATAGAAAGGAGGTTTTGTCATTTGTATCATGCAAGAATTGTTCATTTGTAATGTAAATGAAGTTTCCCCCTCGAAGAGGCTAATTTTGAAGTCATTGATCTATCTTTTCTTCTATTTTGTGTGTTGGTTACATAACAGCTATGCAGTGTTGCGCAACTATTGTGTACATGCTACGCACAGTTATGTGTAGATTATTAAAGCTGCTATGTGTCAAGGGAGGAGTGGTAGAGTGTTTTGTTGCATCACAAGCCTATTCACCGCCTAATCATCATCCAGTTGGAAGATTATGCCAACATAACATACTACAAATATGTTTTGCAATACATATTTGGAAGCCGTTGTTGCTTCTTATTTTTATTTCTAAAAGCATGGTACTATGACTACGACAAGAATATCATGGATTAGAAAGGTGTTTCAATAGGATAGAAGGATAAGAGCTTAGTTAGTTTTTTGTCTTTTTACTACTAAGAAAAGTTGAAGATATGTATAAAAAACTTATTACTTTTGTGATATTTTCGCTCTGTCTCATGGAGAATGCATTCGTTGTATCTACACATGAGATTTTGGAAGTTGTAAGCCTACATAATGCCAAATGATAGAAGTTAGAAAGGGTTGGATATTATTGTGAATTGTTTCAGACATATTTGTGTTGTGATCTTTTATTAATGATAATTCTTAATGTTGAAGTTAGTCTAGTTATTATTGCACAGATACTTGTGGTATGATGCTTCGAAATTATTCTTCTCTAGTGTATTTGTGATCTTATTTATTTTCCTTATTGGTTTTCTTTAAGGGTATAATGGAACAACTACATTAGAATTCATCTTGTATGCTCTTGTTTAGTTGTGTCGAACGTTTCAGTTTAAAATGGAATGTGTTATGCCTTGAAATGTTCTGCTTTTCCCTCTTAATATTCACTCATTGAAATTGCAGTTATAAAAGTTTCATTTGTTCTGGTATTGTGGATGAGTGTTTTTATGTTCATGTACCATTGTACTATAAACTTTTTTTCCTATTCGAAGTATGTGCTAGACAAGCCTTTGTACATGTAATTGGTTGGTAAATGCATAAGTGTGACGATCTAGTAATGTTATGATCACATGCATCAATTATTCCAGAACCCTTCACCAATTCCCAATTAAAATTTAAAAACACTCTTCAGATCTGGTCTATGTCTTATATGTGCTTTCAAAGTCTTTATTTTTAGGTTTTTCTGAGTGAGGGAGACCCATCTTGCCAGAAAAGACCAGTTTCTAGACAAAAGAAGTTTGTGGTTACCTCTGTGTCCCTTTTCCTTCAACCTAAAAGGATTCATAGAGTGCTAACAGGGCCCCATTAGATTCTCTCATAACTTTATTAAACTTAAACTTTGACCTTGTAACTCCTATAATAGTTTTAATCAAGGCATAAATATAAATCAACAAAAAACATCATGATCGTGATCACAAGTCACCATCAGACTTGTGCCTCTCGTAATCCATTTGTGTGGGTTTGATATTTTGAGTCATCAAAAATAAATATCATATGATAATCTATCCCAATATCATGTCTCAGAAGTCCATAGAATAAACAACATTATAAAATATGAAATTATTGAATGTTAGGATGCATATCTTTAAAAGAGCTCTCTTCCTCGCCTCCATCCCCTATTTTGACTGACTGCACCTTTAATTGTGCAAATGTTGACACAAATGAATTAGTGTCCTAAACCTCCATGGGTATATTACCTTTATGTTTCAGATCAAGAGGAATATTTTTCTTATCAAATCTAAGGAGAGAGAGGGAAAATGAAGCAGCAAAAGGAATGACACGATCAAAAGCAAGTGTAATAAGAGCATTCCTCAGACTATAAGGCCAATGGACAATGTTGGAAGGAGGTTTCATAGGGTTATTATCCCATCCATAATGTAAAATTTGTGGAGAGGGTTATGGGATGTCCATGATAATAGGATGTGGTTATAATGGCTCATTAGTCTGAACAAAGTGTGGTAGTATTATAGGTTTCCATCCCAACTCAATGTAGCTAGTTTTCATCAGTTGATCAAATTCTTTAGAATTAACATTGAAATGGATGGAAAATCTCACCCTTTTTTCCCTCCCCTCTTGCCAAAGTATGTTTGGTCTTCTTCCTATGCCTCTCATATTTCCTTTGATGCCCTTGCTGAAAAATATCATCAATAACATCCATAAAATCAATTAATATACTGAAGTAGAATACTAAATGTAGTAAAACACATTTCACTAAAATTTGTCAAGTATATTAAATGAGGCCTATACCATAGTATAGAAGATCAATCATTAAGGAAAATGAAAAGGGACAATTTTATGTAAGAGGGAATAGCTCAAATAACTCTATTGGCATCCAAATACGCTTTTTGTATGATCAATTATATCTCATATGATTACAAGATAAGACTCAAATTCTTATTTTCATCTCAAATTCTATCTTTTAGAAAGAAAAAATTCCAATCTCTCATATGTCTTTCAACAATATTCAATAGTTATCATGATAAGGGATGATAAATTAGGAAAAACAAAAGTGAAAACAGAAGGGATTGTAATGATTCTTCCTTATTATATACAACTCTTCTGTCATTAAGGAAAACTTAAACAACATTATTTCTTTGGACATAATGACTTATGTAAAGTGGACATATGAAATGGTGTGTGAAATTTAGATCATGAGTTCAAACCCTCATTTTGACTTTCATTTCAACATGTTCCAAGGCTACTTCAAACTTAAATATAAGTTGAATCTTTCCCAAAATATTAACCATTGAAATCACCATAGAAATTATTTTACCATTAAACAATATAAAATCAATAGAAATGAAGACTGAAAAAATATATGATAACCTAAGCTTCATATTTTTCTTTAAATACTTTGTTTCGCACAATAATTATACCAGCTTGATAAAACACTCATTATGATACAAAGACTCACACAACAAGATATAATAGCCCTGCCTTGAGACTTGTATTTTTTTCCATTTTTAATTTGGGGCTTATACCATTTCATATGTGAAATTAAATAATGTTACTACAACCAATAACCTTCATATTTTTGTTTCTTTTTATATCACTCAACATATAATTGAGCACAAAGAAAATAGAAATAATTTGTTTTCATGTATTAAATGATAGTAGAAACAAGGGTAACAACGTAGGTTTCAACACATATGATACTAATTGTAACTCAACTCCTTTATTTTATCTTCAACTCACAACTCTAGTCTATAGGTAAAGTTCCATTTTATTAATTACCATGTGCTTTTGTTAGGGTTCATTGTTATTAGACTTATGGTTTTCCTTTTGTTAAAACTTATTAAAAGGAATTATGGTTTTGAGATTAAAAAAAATAAATACATAAATAAATAAAATTGTTCGCTACTGTGATTTGAAGACAGCGCACACTCTCCTCCCCTGGCTCTTGGGGCCTCCTACTCTTGGTGGGATCTACCCTATTCCTGAGATCTCGATGGTCTCTCTGGAGCCTCCTCCGGATGGTGACTCCGTTCCAGCAATTCCTTCAGCACAACAAGATGAAAACCCTGCTACATTTGCCTTTTTTCTCTCCTCCATTTGTCCCCCTTGCTCCAGACCTTCAATCTCCAAGTTTGTAAAGAAAATATATGAAATTCCTGAAATTATTTTACCCCCTTCCCTTCCATGTCACGATGCTCTCTCTCTCTCTGAGCGCGGCCTGGTTGGTCACTTCATAGGCCTTTGGCCTTCTCCCCGCTCTGTTTAGAAGTGGGTAGAATGAAATTGGTCCTCCTCCATCAGTGGGAAAATCTCAATAAGGTTTTGTGGCAGAGGATACTATACATTTCACTTTGAAACAAAATAAGACAAAGATCTTATCTTCAGGAATGGCCCATATTTCATGGACACTAGGGGCCTTTATCTAAACAGGTGGAGTCTAGACTTTGATCATGAGATGGACGTGTTGAATGCAGTGCCAATATGGGTGAGGTTTCCTCACCTTCCACTCCATTTCTGCGGAGATGAATCAGTTAAAGCAATAGGAAATGCAGTGGGAAAATATATTGACAGAAGCGAGCCAAAGGAGAATATGCATGCATGCGCAAGAATGTGTTGAAGTTGACCTAGGAAAAGGACTACCAGAAGTAGTTAAGATCAAAGTCGATAGTTGGGTGCAGATACAAAAACTTGACTACAAACAAATATCATTCAAATGCAAGGTATGCCATGAATAAGGTCATTTTGCTAATAGATGCTCTAAAAAACAAGAAAACGAAGAAACATAAACTCAAGACCCAAAATGGGAACAAGTAAAGAAGAAAAGGACAAGAAATAAATCTACTACTCATCCCTCTTCTCTCACTCAAGTCCCCCCTCAAATTCCCTCTCAAAATCCCTCTATTCTCCCCCTATCTCAGTCCTTCTCTCTCAGTTCCTCAGTCTTCACCCTCTTCCCCTAGGCTTGTATCTATCCCCCCTTCCTCCCTCCTCTTCTCTCCTGGCTTCAAACCCCTTCAGTCCTCTTGAGGATCCTGATCTCCCTTCCTCTCCTCCCCTTTCCCCCCTAATTCTTCCCTTTCCCTCTTTCCCCACCCCTTCCTCTCCCCTTCTATCCCTCGGCCCTCCTCCCTCCATTGATCGAATCATCACTAGGAATCAATCTAAAGACTCTCTCTCCTCCCTCGACCATCCTAAAAGACCGGGAAGAAAATATAACAGAGAAATAAGAGTGGAAGTCGTTGCCAAGGAAATGGCTATGGGTACCCAACAACTTATGGATACCTTCTTAGAAAAGAACAAAGAGAAAATTTCCCATCCTTCAAGATGGAAATGTCCCTTTGCTCTCAATGAAAATTTATAATGAATCTAGAGTCTTGGAATTGTAGAGGAAATGGAAGCGCTCTAAAAGATAATGCAATTAAAGACTTAATTGCAATGGGAAAACTTGATATTCTCATGGTCCAGGAGATAAAAATGAGTGAAAATGAAACAGGGAAAATGATCCAAAAAATAAGGAGTTATGAAGGCACAACATTTCAAGTTGTAGGTGCATCAGGACGAATATGCACTCTATGAAAAGTAGGGAAATGGGAGGTGGTTCACCAACTAAAAGAGAAGTACTGGATCAAAACAGAGCTAAAACTCAAAATCACAAAAGCTCAGTATTGCATTATAAATGTCTATTCTCCAAATCATTACAGAGACAAGGAAGTATGTTGGAATACTTTAAAAAACTATCTCTCACAAGTACAGAATAACAACATTATAATTGGAGGAGATTTCAATTTAGTTCTGAATGCAGAGGAGAATTTTATAGGGTCTTTTCATGCTTATACTTCTAGGGAAACTATAGAAACCATTATGGACTTCTTTAATCTTATGGACTTTCCACCCATCAATCAAAAGTACACATGGAGTAATAAAAGTCTAGGGAAAAATAACATCAAGGAAAGGCTGGATAGAATTTTAGTCCATGACAAAATAGTCCAACTTCAGTGATATTAAATCAAGAATCATACACACCATAGCTTCATATCACAAGCCTGTGGTGATCACTCTTGGGAACATGGGGAACCTAGGCCCAGTACCTTTTCGATATATCCCAATATGGAATGATAGATAGGATGCAAAAAAATTAATAGCTGAAGTGCATACAAATCAGATAATAGGTTCACCAAGCTATGTATGGGAGTCCAAACTAAAAGCATTGAGAAAGGAATTGAAAAACTCGGCAAAGAACAACCAAAAAGAAACTCAAAAAAGGAAGGCAGAGATAATAAAAAAATGGAGATAGTACAAGAGGCAAAAGAACAACAAGAAGAAACAAAGGAAAGCCAACTTCAGGAAAAGAAAATCTATTGGGAAATGTATAGAGAAAATAGAGTTGAAGAAGAGGAGTGGAGACTAAAATCCCGTAGTCTCTGGCTAAAGCTTGGTGACAAAAGCACAACATTATTTTATAATACTACAAGGATGAGGAGAATAAACAATCAGATTGATAGCATAAAAGATAATGAAAGCAAAGAAATAAGAGGACAATTGAAGCTAAAGAAGGAAGAACACAACTATTTTAAAAATATTTTATCAACTACAACAACAAATCCTGATTATGAAGCTTTCATACAACACATTTCCAAAAAAATCAGTGAATAAACAAATAGAGAACTAACCAAATAAGTGGAAGAAAAGGATATCTATTCAGTTGTGTGGGATCTCCATCCGAACAAGGCACCAGGTCCAGATGGATTTACCATTGCTTTCTATCGAAATAACAGGAATATAATTAAAATAGATCTGATCAGAATGATAAGAAATGCATTTAGGAAAAATAAGGTAGGAGGATTTACGAACTCTTCCTACCTAGCTATGGTACCAAAAGAGGCAAGGGCATATTCATTTAGCAGATTCAGGCCTATCTCATTGCGCAATTCTTCCATTAAAAGCATCACAAAGATAATAGAAAATAAAATAAAATCTATCCTCCGACATATAATCTCATAAAATCAAGGAGGATTTGTTTCCAATAGGAAAATTATTGATAACATTGTGATAGTACAAGAATCCTTACACACTAGTTTATTGAAGAAAGAACAAGGGATGATATTAAAGCTAAATATGGCAAATGCATTCGACAAGGTTAATCTCACCTTCCTCTTTATGTTCTTAAGAAATTTGGATTCTCTACAGGGATAATTGACATAATCAAAGAATGTATTGTAGGTCCATGGATTTCTCCTCTAATAAATGGAAGACCAAGTGATTTTTTTCAAAGCTCAAGGGGTCTTAGACAAGCATGTCCTCTGTCACTCTTTCTATATATTATCATGGTTGATTCTTCGAGCAGAAATCTAGAGAAGTGCAGGCGAGATCGTTTATTAACTGGTCTTGCAATCTACCCAGAAGTGAAAAGCATCAACCGTTCATTATTTTCAAATGGCACACTAGTGATGGGAGGTGCCTCCTGCATTGTAGCTAGAAGGATAAAAAAAGTACTCAATAACTTTCAGGAATCCTCAGGAGACCTTCTAAATAACAAAAAATGCAAAATTTGTGGGTGGAATTCCTCACCTCACTCTTTACAAAGAAAATCTCAAATACTAGACATCCCCTTTAAAGAAATATGGAGCCATTTCCACTATCTCGGCCTTCGTACATCCAAAGAAAACTTGAAGGCAAAGCTATGGAATAAACATATAGAGAAAATTTAAAAAAAATGTCCAAAACTGGGGCATGAACTAGCTCAACTTAGGAGGAAGAGTGATTTTAATCAAGTCCATGCTTCCAGCTCTTCCAATATTTAATTTGCAGTTATCTTAGCCCCAACAAGTATCCATAAGCAAATTGAGTTAGTAAGAAGGGGATTTCTCTAGCAAGGAGGGAAATCTGTCTCAAAAAAGTTCAGTCTAGTCAAATGGGACCAAGTAACACAGCCTGATGAGAAAGGAGGATTGTCTATAAGACTCCCAGGCCTCCTGAACTTGGCACTTGGAGCATAAATTACTTGGAGGTTCATCACAGGAGAGGATTGTTGGTGGAAGAAAGTGTTGGAAGCAAAATATATGAATCATGATAGAACTTTCTTCTAGAAGAAGCCCTCCCATTAAGGCCCTACTCTCAAGTTTGGAACTTAATAAAAAAATCTCTTCCCCTCATTAGGGAGAACTCTTCTAAGATCCCCGAGAATGGAAAGAGCATCAAAATATGGGATGATAACATTATGGAAAACCCTCGCCTATCTAATCAAGAAAACCTTCAAAACTTAAGAGGTTGGATGAGAGAAAATGGAATCATCACATTAAAATATATCTCTCAATGGCAAGATGGGGATTGAGTAGATTGGAGGATCAATAATCTTCCCCAAAACCTTAAAACACAATGGAACTCTTTAGTAATTATTCTCAAGGGAGTTTCCCCTTTGAGCCATGTTTCCAAAGATTCATTCAGATGAGATCTGAATGGTGGAGAGTACACTGTGAAGTCTGGTTATATTACCATCCAATCTCAACAAGTAAATTAAGAATGGGATTATTGGAGAAATGTGTGGAAAATCGAAAGTTTGCCAAAAGTAAAAATATTTATCTGGACCCTCCTTAAAGGTAAATTCTTAACAACTGACAACCTAAAAAAAAAGAGATTTGCATGCCCATCTAGATGTCCAATCTGTCTCTCAAGTGAATAAAGCATTCAACATCTTTTTCTAGTAAGTCCTCTGGAGGTAAACATGCGGCTATCACACTCTTTCAATGAATTCTTCTCCACCTAGAATGAGAATTATCCATACTCTTAAAAAAAGGAAACAATAAAAAAGGTATTGGAATATCCTTCCCTCCTTTTTGTTTTGGCAACTCTGGTTGGCAAGAAACCAACGAATTTTCAAAGATAGACCTCCAAGCATCAGAAATGTATGTCAAGCACATGGAGTTTGAAAATAGAATTATTATCATCAAAATGAGTAAAATCAATAGCTACCAACCAAATCCAACAAGAGGAGAGAACATGGATTTCATTTTCTCTGAGCAGGCACAAAAGATCAACCACCATCAATCCAAATCCTAACATTCAAAAATGGAAAATAAAATTAAAAAGTGATGAATTCATCCTGTGGATGAAATATATAAATAGACCATGCCTCCTATTTGATGGTGCATCCAAGGAAAACCCTAGAAAAGCTAAAGCTGGAGGCATCCTATTTGACCCAGGTGGAATTAATCCAACTACATATGAATGGGGTCTGGGGGAAATTTCAAATAATAGAGCATAAGCTTATTGACTGCTATTAGGATCAGTGATATTAAGACAAAGGAACATGCAAAACCCAGTAATCCTAGGTGA
This sequence comes from Pinus taeda, assembly GCA_000404065.3. Lineage (NCBI taxonomy): Eukaryota > Viridiplantae > Streptophyta > Pinopsida > Pinales > Pinaceae > Pinus > Pinus taeda. Next base: position 149,571 of record APFE030482464.1, read on the forward strand.
CTCGACCATCATTATCCAAGCAATGGTTTAGAGAAGCACTCTTTCGAATAAGGCTCTGAGTCAAATCATTAAAACGATACGGCAAAATTTGGTGAATATGGGAAAGGTCTCTTTTAAACATATACAGAGAGAGAACAATAGAATAATAGAAAATCATGCCAATCTAGCAGTATCTCGTTCTCTTGGTGGGTCATGAATTTCAAATGAGCAAGCACAAATATCAATTCCATAAGTGCCCTACTGTCAAATACAGCCAATGTCACGTCGACTTTGGGATTGGTGATTGACAAAAATCTCATGTCTGCAAATATTCTTTGAATTCAAATCTCAAAAAAATCTTTGCTGACCTCCATCTCTGTCATATCTTGCTTCCCAAGCATCTCGTGGGTGCATATGACTCCCATGAACCTCCAAAGGCCACCCTCCCGATCCTCTTAACCGTTCCTCTATTTATTCGAGCTCTCACAATGCTTTTTCTCACCCCTTGTTGCAGAATCCTTTCCTCTGGTAGCGCAGATTTCTCTCCTCCCTTTATAATTTGGCCTTTGTTACTTCTAGTTGCGTTAATTTCTCTCCTCCCTCTATTCTACAGCCTCCCGAACTACCTTATGCGCATATTCAGGCTCACATTTCTACATTGCGGGCCTACCCTTCAGAGTTTTCATTTTATTGATGGATACAAGACCAGTTTGACCTTCTCATTAACTTTCATAGTCAAGGGCCTCATGTGCACTACTCTATTATGTGCGCTCTCCATCCATCCTCATAGTCCCTTTGTCATCTTCCCTCATCCATTGTGCTTCTCTTCTAGGGGTCTCCCCTTGTATTTTCACTTGTTGTTGCTAGTCATCTTATTCCTTCTTTGGAAGTGTTTTCTCAACTCATAGTGCATCCATGGAAATGATTCTGCTTGACAGAGCATCGCAAAACGAAAAATGTGTAGTCTACAGGGCCAATAAATTTATGATTGACTAGCTTAGAGAGACAATCAAGGATTACAGGATCTAGTCAAAGTCCGAGAACACTCTTCTCAAGAAGAAATTGAATGATCAGAACACAGAAATGGCTGCCCTCAAAGATAAATGCAAGCATTTGGAGGAATCTTCCAATTACCTCAAGGGACTAATCATTAATCAGACAGGAGAAAATTCCAATTATCAAGGTAGCAGAATTCAATCCCATTATGAGCCTTCAATTAATCAGTATTAGAATATTCAAGATCATGCCTCCCTCTAGTCCTATGTCACAACTTTCATAAGTTATATATGTATTGTAAATGTAAATATATGCTAAACCAATTTGTTCAGATATATAAGAAAAATGTATTAGGAAATCCAAGAAACAATGGAGGTGAGGCATGGAATCTAGGGAATATTCTCCCTTTCCTTTCTATTTTTGAATGCCTACCTCCAAAAGGCTTTTTGTAATGGGAGCAAGCTTCTTCTTGTTCCTTTTTTTGTTGGAATAGAAATATCAGTAATCGATATTGTTAAAAAATAGGAACTAGGGTTTTATTTTATGGTCTATTTTTAAGTCATGCCATGAGGAGTGAAACAAACTATTTTTAATATATCCTTTAAGACACGGATTCAAACCCTTTTACAATGTACACCTAAGTATAAATTTTATGAGTGAAAACCTTTTTCATGGGTGTTTAGAATTTTATTCTTTCCCCATAAATCCTATAAAATGATCACAAGTAAGACCAAAGAATAGAATAATGAAGTATTTACAACCCAATGGATTTCCCCATAAATCTTATAAATTTGTCAGAAGAAAGACCAAAGAAATAGAATACTGAAGTATTTACAACCCAAAATATATCTTGGATGTACATAAATTTACGAAATTGCTATATTCTAACTCAGTAAAATCCTTTAAATGTATGCTTTCACAAGTGACTTACTTTCTATGATAAATAAGAGCAATGTTTTTCACAACATTCATTCCACAGTCAACTAACAATTTTTGAATCCATTTCCTATACAATTTTAGTGTATCTCACATCGAACAAAGTTTTAAAACCAACTTCCCATATAACTTATTTTCCATATAAGTTACATCCAAACACTATATCATTCATCGAACTGAGTGAGGTGAACTATGAAAAGCAAAGGGAATATGGAAAGTGTAAATAATGAAGATATGAAAGAAACCCATAACCAAATATTCAAACTAAGTATTACTTATTTTCTTTGCAAGGTATTATTTCTTCAACAATGACAAAACAAAACCATTTAATTCCAAACTTCCCAGTAGCAACAACAATTTTTGAGCGACGTGATAAAGTAGTGAAGAAAAGTATCAAAACCATCCAAACTACACCCAAGCCAAATTTAAATATTTAATAACAAAATTTAGTTAATTAGATGTTAAGCTGCAAGAAGTATTGACCTTAGCTAGAAACAATGTTAACCGTTGAGCTTTAAAAATCACTAAAGCCATTGAACAACTGCAAAATTACCATTTGATTTCCACAATTGGTTTACAAAGCCAAACATACATAGTTACATAGCTTAGAAGCAAATGAGAAACAAAATGGATGAATTTGATGGAATCATAATGGCTTCCAATGAGTGGCAACTACAAGATCATGTTATTTCCCTTTAGTGTTTATTGCATGGGATCTACATCCATGTCAACATATCAATACACACTAGTACCTCAAATAATTGCATAATGAATTACACAAAGGTCAAGTTGAATGATTAATAGCCAATAATTTCCATCAAATCATGATAATATAACATTTAATTTTCCATCGAGATATATGAGATCTGTTAGCACTCTATAAATTTCCCTATGCTCAAGAGATAAATTTCAGAGGTAACCACAAACCACTTCTAGGCCAGAATGTAGCCCTTCTAGCCTTGGAGAGGGCTCTTTCACTTATCTTGCTCAACTAATCTGGTATTAGGCTAGGTATAATGTTAAATAAAGTATATTTTCAAAGGTATATTGATGAGAAAAGAGACAGATCCATTGGGCATGGAGTCATGTCAAATTTATTTTTTTGTCGAGTGATATGATGAAGAGAGAAAGGGGTTTTCTCCACAGGGGCAAGGTAGACAGTCTTGGTGGGTGAAATCAAGTTAAATTGTTGTAGGAGGGTGAGTGTAAGAAAGGTGGAACAAAACACATAGAGCATCAAAACTATAAATGAATTCTAAATGTTGCTTTAAGAGGAAAACATAGATCACTTGGCAAAACTAAATGAGAGGACCATTAAGATGAATTCGGAGTTAAACATATGATTCTTCCAAGCAAGAAGACATACATTCAAGAGATGTAAAAACATAAGACAAAATTACAAGAATAAAGAAGCACACATCATCAAGATCTGACACAGGAATCCTTGCAAATCACCTTATGTCTTTCATTCATTCACTGGGAAACTTTTCAGAAAATATCGTGCACAAAAGTTTGTTTCCCTCTATTTTGACCAACAAAACCCTCTCTTTAGTTTTTACATATTAAATACATCAAAATATTCCCTTTCCACCTAGCAAGGTCGAATTCCTCAAAGGAATATTATTCATCTTCTAGATACATTGAATTCTTACTCAGCTTACTAAAAAATAGGGACAGTTTTAATCATCTCCAATCTATGCTTAAAACATAAAACAAATGGAATAATTACTAACAAAATTAGATTTCACATCCTAAGGCTATTAGCCACCTATTCATCCATCAAAATTGCTTCTAGAAGTCAAAATTTCGAATTTTCAAGGGAAAATTGTTGACTGTCTAGTTGCAAAGAAAATACGCAGCAAGTCTGATATGAAATAGGGACTGAATTTATGGAAAAATAGGGGTCAAATACTAGCTCATACCTCCTTAATCCCAAACTATGTTATAAAACAAAAGGATTTTTTTGTAGATGAGAGTGTCCTTGATAGAAACCTCTCTTAGTTTCTAAAAACTATTCTCCATCTTCTCACAATCTGCAGCTAAACATCATAATTAAAATAGGAAATGAAAAAAACTTGAAAAATAGGTTGTAAAGATGCATTTGAATATTCCAATATATGACACTTGTGCATAAACTGAATTTTTGTTCTTTGGTCCCTTCTTGACAAAAATCTCTTTTTTGTTTCCAAAATTCACCTCCATTTGGTTGGAAAATCTTTTGACAATGATGAAAAAAACATTTAGTTTCACAGAAAATTCGTTGCAAGTCCAAGTAGCCCTCCATGCTTTGTATGGTTGCACACCTCCTATGGGAAAATAGATCAAATGGGTAGGCTTGAAATGTTTGTTTTATGGTGTAGAACTCTTGAAGTAGTCTGTCTAATGCTTGCAAACCTCCTAGATGGTTGATTGTTGCGCAAATGGTGTAGAACTATTGAAGTAGTCTCTATAACGCTTGCAAACCTCCTAGATGGTTGATTCCCACTAGCGTAGCAGATCCACAACAAGTCCAACATTTCAAGCTTATGATGGCCCTTCTACTTCAAAATGGTTGAGGGCACTCTTACCACATACAAAATCCTTATAAAACCTTATAAATATTTTAAAACTAAAAAACTCCCACACTTCACCAAAATCAGGGACTACGCAAATCGCGCAGCACATAGGTAGAAAATGTGAATGCACATCCAAGGTTGGTATACTTTGGGTCTTATGTAAACTCTGAAATTGGTTGGAGGGTGTTCAAAAAGCTTCATGCAACATTTAAAATTGAACAGAAGAGAAAAAACACTTACTCAAAATCCCAAGGTTGTTTCACTACTTATGTAGTTGTTGCATAGCAGCAGGTAACTTGTGCAGCAAATTCACAGCGACTACTTGAATTCGACCTACAACCTCTCCTTCATCCTTCTCAATGTTGTCTTTCGCCTTCAAGTTTCTCCAGAGCTCAAACCAAACTTCGAATGATAGAAAATGAGAGAAGTTTCAAACAATTTTGAATTTTTATGCCACCCAAAGACTTCTTCTTGTTATGATGGTGGATATTGAATGATATAAGTGAGATGAAATGAGAGAGTAATTTTGTAATCATGAAATGATACGAAACTAATTGACTCTCTAACCAATTGACATGATTGACCTGACACCAACAAATAATTTATGATAACCCATTTCCGCGTGACATGACCCTTTTTTACACAAATATTTACAATGATGCTTTAACTAAATTTGACCCTTTTGTATAAAGACCCTTTAGACTATGAGACTCGTGAAAACATGACTAATGTTTACAAACATAACCTCAAATGAATAGTAAGACTAGCATGACCAAGATCCCTATAACATAGGACCCTAATAAGATCCATGGCCAATATTTTTGTATGTTACAACTTTCATAATAACACTTATTATATCATAATGAAAATTTATTCTATACTCCTTTCACAAAGTATTATACAACATTATACCTCAAAACATATAACCATGACCATGTCCATTGCTTAAATACACTAGATTTTGATATCCAATATTTTGCATAGTGTGAAAGTAAGATTTTAAATTATGAGAATCCTCTCATCGTGATTGTTAGGTCCCTATAATAATAGTGTAGTCCCCTTATTGTTATTGTTGATGTAGCCCCCATATTGTTATTTTTGTGCCCCACAAAAACCCACTATTGTTATTGTTGTGCCCTTACATTATTATTGTTATGTAGGCTCTGATTATATTGTGACCCCTTAGACTCTTATATATAGAAACGAGGTCTGGTCATTTTTTTCATCAAAGAATTATTAATTTATGTAATGTAAAGGACGTTTCCCCCTCGAAGAGGATAATTTTCAAGTTGTTGATCTATCTTTTGTTTTGTTTTGTGAGCTGGTTGTTTAAAGTTTGGTATCAGAGCTTTAGATTCTAAGGTTTCACTGCTTCAAATAGGCCATCTTGGCATTTTCACTATACTTTTTTTTCTACGAAGTTTTAGAAGTTGAAATTGCAACCACGTGGATTCAAATCTTGCGAACTTCATGTAGGAATTTAGATCTTGGTTCTTTATAGTTTCTAGGATATGGTCCGAAGAAGTTAGGGTTTTTGTAGGCTCCATAAATAAATCTCAAACAAGTGACTTATGGAAAATCATCATAAATTTCTCTCTAAAATTAGATTTGAATTTCACAAAAAGTGAAAGTGAACGGACTATAGTTTTTTGTGTATCGTTTTCAGGTCCAAAGGTTGAAACAATAGCAAGTGGAACTCCGTACAAGTTTTCTCTATTGAACGAGTCCATAATTAGGTCATCGTGGGATATTGGGCACAAATTTATCTTGAAAAATCCAATTTTGGTTTGACTTGTGGAGTTGGAAAGAAAAATCAAAGGGATACCACAGGACCGAGTTTCATATCTTGGAGAGACAAAATTACAGAGATACAACAATTTCAATATCTAGCTCTAAAAAACAAGGAAAATGTGTGTATTTAAAAAAAAATTGCATAACTTTTATTTAAGAAATCAGTTTGAAGTGATTCAAAGGGCATAGTGAAGCATAGATATTGTTGTTTGATTCCAAAATGCTTCGAAACAAAAAAAGAGAAACGCCTAGTATGCAACTACAAATATCTACTATGACAAATGAAGAAGAGGAATAATTGCAACATGATATATAAAAATTACGAGACCAAGTGCAACAAATTTCCCTATCCCAAAGAGTAACCAAAGATAAACTAGAAGCTAAGATGGATGGTTTAGAGACAAAAACGAAAGGAAACATGGAAGGTTTGAAGGATGATTTAAAAGTAGACATGGAAGCTAGGATGGATGGCTTGAAGAATGGTTTAAAAGTAGACATGGAAGGTTTGAAGGAAGGTTTGGCAAATTTGTTACAAGAAATGTTTCCTAATGGTGACAAGGTACCCCATGAAAATCATGATGAGGACAAAAGGATTATAAATTATGATTTTATACACTCCAATGTGGGGTTTAAGAAACACCACATTCCAAATATAGATATGAGGAAGTTTAATGGCAAGGATCCGGTAACATGGATACTATAGATGGAACAATAGTTTGATCTACAGGATGTGCAACACACACAAAAGGTCCGCATCGGATCTTTATATTTAGAACCCAATCAATTTGTATGGTATCAATGGATTTGTTCTCGTAAACCACTTGTCACTTGGTCAATTTTTACGGAGGAAATGATAGCACATTATGAGAAAACAAAGAGAAATACCTTCTTTAGACAATTGATAAATCTGAAACAAAAAGGTTCAATGGCATAGCACATTGAGGACTTCCAAAAATTGAATATCAGAGTAACTGATATTCCAAAGGAGCATAGGATTGATGTTAGTGATTTTAAAGGATAACATCCAATGAGGTTCGTCTTTGGGAACCTGATTCATTGGAGAAGGCATTTAGAGTGGCAAGAAAAGTTGAAATAAAAATCATGGCAACAAGAATGTCTACCACTCACAACTATAAAGATGGAAGTTTTGTTGTTCCTAGCATTCCGCAACCTACAAGGTTGACACCACAACAATTGGAAGAAAAAATAGCAAAAGGGCTTTGTTACAGTTGTGATAGAAAATATAGTAAAGGTCATAAGTGCCTAAGAATGAATTTTTTACATGGATTGCGAAGAGGAGGAAAAAAAGGAACAAGAAACATCAAAAGAGGAGGATATACACCAAGAACAAACCCTAGACACAGAAGAAATGAATCTGACTATATCTTGTAATGCATTGGCAGGAATTACCTCTCCTAAAACTCTCAATATACAAGGATAAATCAAGAAGAAAAAGGTAATAGTGTTGTTTGATTAAGGTAGTACCCATAATTTTATTCATAGTAAGATAAACAAGGAATTGAATTGCTTCCTATATCTAGCACCAGAGTGTCAAGTGATGGTTGTAAATTGAGGAACTATAAATTGCCTTGTAAAGTGCCATAATATCAAGCTACCCATGGGGAAATAAGTATTGAATAGTCCAATGTTTTCCATTCCAATAGGTGGTGTTGATGTTGTACTAGGATTCCAATGGTTACAATCTTTGGAGGCAGTAGCTTTTAATTTCCAAGAACTTTTCTTGAATTTTTTTTGGGAAGGAAAGGAAGCTGAATTAAGGGGTATCAGAGGGAAACCAGGAAAGGTAGTCATCTCTAATTTCACTACAAAGGTTCTAAAGAAATAACAATGGGGTGTAATTGCACAATTATGCTCACTAGAGATTTAAGTATCGAAATCATCTATTTCTCCAGATCTCCAGAAAGTCTTGGACAATCATTCCAAGGTATTTGAGACTCCCAAAGGCCTCCCACCTATGGTTGCAGAAATGATAGAGGTCGATATAATTCAACCTAGTCAAATTTCTTTCTGTACTCCAGTAGTATTGGTGCATAAGAAGGATGGATCATGGTGTATGTGTCTAGATTATAGGGAAATCAATAATCTCACTATTAAACATAAATTTCCCATTCATGTCATTGACAAATTGTTGGATGAACAACATGGATAAATTTACTTCACCAAGTTCGATCTTCATTCAAGATATCATCAAATTAGAATGAAGAATGAAGGCATTCCAAAAACAACATTCAGAACTCATGCGGGCCATTTTTAATTTTTGGTCATGGCTTTTGGCCTTAGTAATGCACCTTCCACATTTCAAGGTTTGATGAATTCCATTTTCAAACCCTTAGAAAATTTGTGTTAATATTTTTTGATGATATACTAATATACACTAAGTATTGGAAGGATCATGATCCACATGTTGACAGGGTGCTCAAACTATTGGAGGAGAAACAACTATATGCAAAAACCTCCAAATGTTTCCTTGGAGTACAAGAGGTGGAATATTTGGGCCATATTGTATCTCATGATGGTGTTAAAGCAGACCCTAAAAAAATTAAAGCCATTAAGGAATGGAAAATCCCCACAACCATAAAGCATCTTCAAGGATTTCTAGGGTTGACACGATATTATTGCAAGTTTGTTAAGAATTATGGGAGAATTGCAACACCTCTAACAACATTACTGAAGAAAGATGCATTTTCTTGGACTCGAGAAGCAACTATGGCATTTGAAAATCTTAAAGAGTCAATGTGCCAAGCACCGGTCTTAGCTACTCCAGACTTTAAAAAAACATTTGTTGTGGAATGTGATGCCTCAGAAGATGGAATTGGTGTTGTTTTAATGCAAGAAGAAAGACCTATTTCTTTTTAAAGTTGTCCAATCAAAGGAAAATATTTACACAAACCTATTTATGAGAAGGAAATGTTGGCATTACTACATGCACGAAAGAAATGATGACCTTATCTATTGGTAAGACACTTCAAGGTAAAAACATATAATAATAGTCTTAAATACTTTTTGGAACAAAGATTATCTTCACAAGAGCAGCAAAAATGTGTCACGAGTATTTTGGGTTATAAATTTGAAATCATCTACAAAAAAGGGAAGCAAAATGTTGTTGCAGATGCACTCTCAAGAAGGGATGAGGATGTGGAAGAATTGATTTGTGCCATTTATATTATCCAACCTAATTAGATAACTGAAGCAAGGGATGAATGGAAGAATGATGAAAAGTTGTGGACAATCATTCAAAAGTTGCAGCAAGACCCTTGTACATCTTATACATTTAGGTGGAAAAATTATTCATTATGGTACAAATATCACTTATATATTTGTAAGAATTCCCAACTCAAACAAAATATTCTTTTGGAATTGCACACCTCCTCCTTGGGAGGGCACTCACTATTTTTTAAAACTTATCACAAGATCAAGAAGGATTTTTTTGGGAGGGCCTTAAATTTGATATTCAGAAGTTTGTGGCACAATGTTTAGTTTTCCAACCAAATAAATTTGAGACAATTAAGACCTCAGGTTTCTTACAACCTTTAGTCATTCTAAGTAAGCATTGGGAGGAGGTCTCAATAGATTTTATCACAGGTCCAAGTCTGAAGTAAAGAGTGTCATCATGGTGGTAGTTTATAGAATTACCAAGTATGCACACTTTTATGCACTATCTCATCCTTTTAGAGCTAATACAATTGCTACTAGATTTATGGAAATAGTTCAAAAGCTACATGGAAACCCAAATATTATTGTAAATTGCAGAGATCCCATCTTCATTGGAAATTTTTGGATGGAATTATTTTCTTGTCTTGGTAATCATTTAGCTCATAGCTCATCTTCTCATCCTCAATCTGTCTGGAAAAATGAGATAGTGAATAAATGTTTGGAAGGATATATTTGTTTCTGTGTATCTAATAAAAAACACAATGGTTCAAATGGTTACCTCTGACTGAATGGTGGTATAACACTTCCTTCCATACTGCAGCAAAAATAACCCCGTCTATGGTACTTTATGAATATCACCCACCGTCCATCACATCATATTTAAAATAAAACTCTAAGGTTCAAGCAATGGAATATCACATCAAGCATCAACAACAAGTTCTTCAACTCTTAAAGGATAACCTCACTCTGGTGCAGAATCGAATGAAACAACAAGAAAATTAACATCGTAGTGAAAGAATTTTTGACATAGGTAACTGGGTTTTTTTTACAGATACAAACATACAAACAAATGTCCCTCAAGCAAGCTAACAAGAATAATAGACTATCACCCAAGTATTATGGTCCTTACAAGGTGTTGCAAAAGATTGGTACTATGGGATACAAATTGGAGTTGCCTGCATCTTCTTGAGTACACCCAATTTTCCATGTTTCATTCTTAAAGAAGGTTATCGATGACAAGCTCCCAGTTCAAATAACGTTGCCAGAAATTAACGAAAAAGGAAAAATTATTTTGGATCCTAAAGAGTTCACATAAACAAGAACCCTACAACTATGGAATCGATCATTTTAAGAGTATCTCATTAAGTGGAAGAACTTATCCGCTGAATATTCCACATGGGAGGACGAGAATTTTATACAGAAGCATCCAGAACTACTCAAGCGTTGAGGACAACACTTTTTTTTTAAGGCGAGGGGCATGCTAGGTCTCTATAATAATAGTGTAGTCCCCTTATTTTTATTGTTAATGTAGCCCCTGTATTGTTATTATTGTTCCCCATAGAAGCCCACTATTGTTATTGTTGTGCCCTTACATTATTATTGTTATGTAGGCTCTAATTATATTGTGACCCCTTAAACTCCTATATACCAAGGAGGTCTTGTCATTTGTATCATCCGAGAATTGTTCATTTATTTCATGTAAAGTAGGTTGCCCCCTTGGAGAGGCTAATTTTCAAATAGTTACTAGTTATTATTCTCGTGTAAAATTAGATTATTTGTCTTCTGCAAATTATTTGCGACAAATATTGAATAAAACACAATTGCAACTTCATTGAAAAATAAATAACCATGAGAAAATAGAAAATTATGCACCCAAACAAAAATAATGTACACCAATATTTTTGGACAAATTTCCCCGGAAAAACCCTTGTGTGGGGAAACCCAGTTCTGTAGATAAGTTATTTTATTATTCTTCAGCAAATCTCTGATGGAGAAAATTACATAATCGTTTGTCAATATTTAGAAAACCTTCGGAAAAATATTTTTATCAATTATGCAAGCCCATATTGGATCATTATATTTTTTTTCATCCATATCTATGTGTTTGGAGTGGAAAAAGTGGAGGAATCAGCTCACGATATAGTTTTTACCGGTGGGACCCAGATTGGCAAAACGTAGTCTGAAACCTTCTGGGAGCTTTTTGAGGCATCAAACGACATCTTTTGGTGGTAAAACTTTGCTTATTTAGTTGAGCACCTTTTGATGTTATTCTACACACAAAGATCTTTCCAACTGAGCAATAAGCGCATCAATCCAAATATGTTTCCAAAATTTATGCCACTCAAAAGTTGACCTCCATGTTTTCACACCTATACTTCAGGAGGATGTCGCGTCAACCCCCATTATTCATGGAAAAGGGGATAGCCATGTTATTATGTAATAAAATACTCTAGAAGAGTCTATATTGTAACTCTACTTAGGATTTGATGTAGTCAAAATTAACCAATATTAGGCTATTGGTTTAACCAAGTCACTAGGAGGAAAAGGCATTCCATTCTTTCAAGATAAATTTGTTCCATAGTTGAGCAAAGATAATCGGGATAGATAGGAGGTAGAGAAAATAGAGAGGATTTGTGCACTGTAGTAGCCCACAGGCCACAAGCATTACTTCTTTATACCTACAACCATATTTTCCAGACAAGGAAAGAGAGTAAACATGCCCAGTAAACATTGGACCCTCTTTTTGCAGTAAACATGCCCTTGTCTTTTAGTGTCTCTTTGATCAACCTACTTCAAACTGACCTTCCCTGAGCCTTGAGTGCCTTATCGTCCCTCTAAGGCCTCCATTTGGTTTGCATTTGTGTTTATTTGCCTTTGGTAAGGATTGGTTTTGATTTTTCTTTGTTCTTATCATTTGGTCGCTTGCAAACTGATTTTGTTTGGTCATTGATCGCTTGGATGAATTGTTGTTTTAAGTCATCATTCTGAAAAGTGCATTTGAATCAATGATTAAACATTTGCATCTTAGTTTTCTTCATCTTGAAAATTAAGTGTGTTGAAAATATTTTTTTTTCATTTTCATTTAGGGTTTTGTATGTGCATTGATATAGCAATAGTTACACTGAAAGGGAAATTACATCGTGCATCGTTCTTGTTGCATGTTGTATGTTGCATACTGATTGTTTCTTCCCTTCCTTAGCTAGATTTTCATTGAAAGAGAAAGAATTCCATTTTCTCATGCTAGATTTTCATTTTAGGATATTTAGGTGATGTTTGTGGTGAGCCAAAAACTCAAACTTAATCAAAGAGAAAAAACAATTTTTTTTTAATCAACCTAAGTAGCATTTGTAACATTAACACAAACACTTAGAGGTATAGGCTAGAGACGTGTTCGAACATCATCAAACATAGGAGTTGTCATTGTTTTCCAGTGTTGCATCTCAAGGGCGAAATCCCATTCCATGTATGTGAGTGTATAGGATCGTTCTCCACATACCTTTGGGTATATTGGATGATGCTCCACACACGTAAAGTATATGGGAACACTCTCATCGAATGATTACACATTAGACAACACTACTACAGACTACACTCCCATGTACATCGACTATATTTTGGGTGTCCCCTATAGGTTGTTGTCCATCCATAGGTAACCAAGTCTGTCGCCTTGTATACCGTGATACACTAAACACAACATTCAGGGAGATTTTGTCATACATTAATTCATTGGTTCACCAAGGTGTATATTGCAGTTCACAGTTTCTTGGTAATCCTTTATGGCTATATTACCCTCTTTTTTATTTATTTCTCTTTGTGTTAATAAAATTTATTATCCAATGTGGAAGAATAAAATCCCCCACCCCGTCATTCGTGTAGAATGAAAAATGAGCCTCCTCTTCCGCCAGAGGTTACTCTAGCTGTCGTCAAAAGCATAAGAAGATGCAAACTACTAAATTGGTAACTACTTCTGGACATCCTCTTGATATTGATCAACCAAAATAATCTATCCCTTTGAGTTCTGGGTCTGATATTACATCTACTCTTGACGATGACATTGACACAATTGAGATAGAAGTCCCAGAAACATTCATACCTATGGTTATTGAACCTTAGCTTGTCAAGTCAGACACTTTGATTGCTGAGGTTTTTGAAATTGAGGAGCCTCATCCATCTTTACTTGTTATTTCAGGACCTTCCTCTTCTCTTCCTTTATCTTAGACAAAAACTATATATCTTGGACTCGATGGTGAACCTCTTCCACACAAACTTGCGAGTATTGAAGAGATCCCACAAGATGAGCCTTGTCCTTCTACTCATGTTCATTGGGAAGGACTCCATTTTTATTAGATTGATCCTCTTCCACCTCTCCAAACTCAGACACAAACTCCTTTACCTAATTATTTTCACTTATCCGCGTATCTCTCGCGAAAATATTTATTGGGATCGTTAACCATGACTGGAATTGATCCAACCTCTCAACTTGTTTCCACCACTATGGTTGAGACATTGAATGTTGCTTCCTCATCTATGTTTGCAACATCAATAGAAACACATTTGTATGGTGGTTCGTCTGTCCCACCTGGTTATGAGTCTTTATTTGGTACCTTTTATAGTGCGCCTTCTAGTCCTTGGACCTGTCCCATGTCATCTAATTTGGTAATAACATATGGTACTTATCTTATGAGTGCCACACAATCTACTCTTCTTCCTCCACCTACACCCCCAATCGAGGAGAAGGTTGGCCCTTATGCCAGTGGCCAAGGCTACCTTTAACAGCCTAACTCTTCTTATGATGGGTACCCTTCATCTGGATCGCAGTTGTGTCTGTCATCCCCTCCTCCTTTGGCAGGGGGGGAACCTATTGTTGTTATACCTTAAATTGGTAATCAACCTCATTATATTCCTCCTTATTCTGGAATGACTACCAGTGTTTGTCAACCTACTTTACCCATAAAACCTGGTTCATTTTGGGACCAATTGTTGAATCCTAAACCTGCACCATCTTCATCTTGAATTCATATCCATCCATCAACACCCCAACAAGCTCAAATACATGTGAGCCAACCTTTATAGGTTGATGTTGCATCACAACCATTTCCATCGGTATCTGGCACTTCCCAGGTCCTGCTTACCTAGCCCGTACAAGGTACCTTACATTCTCAACCACTTGGATAGGTTACTCCTCATGTTTTGAGAGGTTAGATTATTCATAGTATGGCGTAGTCCCAATCTAACCAACCTTACCATGGGATAATGAAAACCCCCATCGAGCAACAGCATGGACAATATCAAGGTATTCCTCAAGTGACTTTTCAAGGCCAACAAATCCAAACCCAACCATTCCAATAGCTTTAACGTCATCTTGGGGTTGTACAACATGGTCACTTGTATACTGGTTATCAAAATCCCCCCTATTTTGGTACATAGGTTCCTTGTCATCAGAACCCTCCTTATCCAAGGATACAAGTGCCTGTTTCTCAAGTTATTCCTTTGTATCTAGGCCATCCTCCTCCGAACTTTAATGGCATTTGCCTTTTGTGGCTACTCTCGAATTGCCAAACTTAACTTGACACACAAATGACCCCATTGCTCATTCGCCATGGTGGTTGATTATTCCCACTAAATTTCCTTATGATATCCCAAAATTCAATGGGAATCTAGGGGAAGACTCGTCGACACACATTATGACATATCATCTATGGTGTTCTCTAAACTCCCTTAACGATGATTCCATTCGACTTTGGCGTTTCCAACGAATGGTTATAGGTACCGCAACTAAATGGTATATTGAATTACCTAGAGCTTTGTTTCATGATTTCAACACTTTAGTGGCCACCTTCCTCACACATTTACAGTTTCCCATCATACATGAAACCAGAATGAAACTCTTAACCGACTTCAAACAATTAGATTCCACTCACATATTAGATCACATTCATGAGTGGAGATGTTGTTGCCGGCTGGTCAAGACTTATGTTCCCGATCAATTGTCAGCGGAATGGTTTACCAAATATTTGTTGGGCCCTATAATAGAAGATGTGGCTAAAGGTGGAGCCATGGCCGAAGATCAAGTTATTGCTTGTGCCCAATATTTGGACCTTGTTTATACACAACAAGGCACACTCTATTATAAGATACCAAATTCTCTAAGAACTTCGAATACTCTTCCTCTACCACCTGGTAAAGAATCTCATGTCATTGATGGCCTGATTGGTTCTTCCAGTTCATAGTCGGTGAGTAAATGATCTAGTATTGATCTTACCGCATCTACTCAAAACCCTTAATCCCATCCTCCTAAGGCTTCTGATTCTGAGATAAACATCATTTCATCTGATAAAGGAAAGTGTCAACAACAGCCTGGAAACAAGAAGAAAGGAAAAGGTAAGAAGAAGAAAGACCCGTCACTGCACAATAAACAAAGAAATCAGTCCTTCGATGAGAAATGGAAGCCTCGATACCCATGCTTGATTTGCAATGAGGATCACTTTACACATGATTGTCCACACCACACTGAAGTGAATCAGTTTCTTAAATCTTCCACTTCTCCCGTTGTGTTGACCGACCTATTTCCCAATCAAGAGACTCATATGGTTGCCCAAGACCCTTCTTCCTCTAACATATTTTTTATGCTTTCCTCCTCAAAGTTGAAGTCTGATATTATGGTGGCCACTTAGAACAAGGACTGTGGTAATGTGAATCCATCGAACGATCATGCTAGGTTCTCTCAGTTTGGCATCACCTTCATCTAATCCTACTCCACCTCTAATTCATGTGGAATTGACTATCAAGCCTCCGAAGGGCGTTATTCATAAGTCTTCTTTCAACCCTTGTTCAAGAGCTACCCAAAACTATAATGTAGTGTTGAAAATGGCAACAAGAAATTCTAAAAATAGAATTGCTAAAAATAGCAATTTGGGTACCAGTGCTGGATTGGGCAACAGGGAATGAAAAATGGAAGTGCTAAAAATAACATTCTATTTTTAGCAATTTAGGATGGATTCCTATTGTAGTCAGTCCCTGGACTAAACATAGGAAGTAAAATTCGAATTTGATATTAACAGTAGTTTGTAAATTCATTAATTAATTCATCTTGAGTTAATTAGTTAAGGAAAAACAAACTTGAAGTCTATGTGAGGACATGCAACAGTTTATCTATTAATTGAGGAATTTATCCATCATTTAAAGAGATAAGGATGAGTTGTAATATTGAGTTGTAATTAGTTGGCTCAGTTAACTGAGTCAAGTCAAGTTAGATTAATTTAACAATTTGTTAAATTAATGAGAGTTCAGTTAGTTAATGCTTGCATGCATGTAACTATTGTATTTCAGATAACTGAGTATTCACTCATGGATAGCTCATGCATGTCAGTTCAGACAGAGACCCAGTTGGGATCAGAGAAGGGACAATGTACTATCAGTTGGATGAATATTTTTCCTATAAAGGAAGCTCATCCATGATGAGGATTTATCTCCTTCAAGACTGCGTAGTTGGATCAGAGTTTAGTGAGTGTTTGAAGAGGCCAATTCACACAAATGGCTGCACTAGACCCCAATCAAAATTGAGCAAAGAAATAGGAGGCTTGGAGGGAAAACCAGAGGTTAGATAGAGGCCTTTGATTGTCTACGAGCAGCAGATGTATTGCAGAGAGAGCATGATAGCTTTTGAGCTGATTCTTTTTGTAATATTAGCTATATTTCCACTTGTATGATAATACAGAGTTGGGGTTTTAGGCTGAGGCTTTCCCCAGGTAAACTCTTCTGTGTTATGTGTGATTGATTCCTTCTTATCAGTTATATGTGTTCTAATTGATGTTGCTCATGTTCGATTAAGATTTCGCTAAATTGTTTGTAGAAGTCGATCAAGTGTTTTGCTTTAGTACATTGCATTACCAGGTGATCTATAGTGGGAATTTCTACATGGTATCAGAGCTAGCTGATTTGTAGAAAAAATTCTACATGGTATCGGAGCAAAGGTGATCAAAGGAGAGAATAGTATACAAGGAGGAGATTTCAAACTTTTGAGATTTGGGCCGAGAGTTTGCAGAGCAGATCTGAAAATTTCTGTACAATTTTTTTATAAAAAAATAGCATATTTGGATTCCTTGCGGAAAAATACCCAAATTCAAAAAAAAAATTGGCTGAATCAGAGTTCGGATGAGGGAGATATTGCTGATTTAAAATCAACTCTTTTTCCAGAAAATTTTGTGACGGCAGGAAAGTGGAAACAGATTGGTGTGCTAGCCAAGAACCTATATGCACTTGAGGTACAAGATGCATGCAAAGCCTTGAGGAGCAAGGCAAAGGTTAGATACTTGGTGGTTGAGAGGGAG
>APFE030482464.1:167351-197758 GCA_000404065.3 Pinus taeda
TTGAGAGGGAGAGTACATTACCTCTCAACATGCAGCGCCAGAAGAAGTCTCAGACAATTGTGGAGGAGCCACGATTGGTTAAGCAGCTTCAGGAGGTTGTGGAGCAGCCACAACTGGAGAAGCCGAAAGCATACAAAGTGGAAGCATCCACTCATGCTTAGACCTCTAGTAGGGGGAAATTTTGAGCCAGGTGGGCAGAGGGATCACATGTAGCCATACCTCCAAGTAGGAGGTGGGGCGATGTGGAGTGACCGTCCCAAGGAGGAGGGGAAGGTTCCTTGAGGTACCCAACCTCTTTGATTCAACTTTGCTATAGGAGCCCTGATGAGGAGTAGCAGGACTGACTGATTGGGTAGAGACAGATGCAGATGGAGCAGCAGAGAGAGCTAAAGTGCAGGAATCCCAAGACAGCGCAAAGCTATCAGGCTGCAGCAATGCGAGAGGCACAAGTGTGTTGCACTAGTGCAGGATGGCACAGAGAGGTGTGCAACAATGCGAGATGCATGGAGATGTTGCAGTAGCGCAGAGGCCAAAGAGGGAGCACTTGTTAGTAGCAGGTAGAGCTTCAACATCAAAGTATGTTTCTAGCCCAACAGAGAGGTCAGTTGGGAGTCTTTTTTGTTCCGAGAGTTGCTGGAGCAACCACACTTGGTAGAAGTGTTGCATGCAGAACATTTCGAAGATACAAGATCGAGTTCGAGAGAAAGCCTTTCTTGTTGAGAGAGAGTGTTGAAAATGGCAACAAGAAATGCTAAAAATAGCACTGCTAAAAATAGCAGTTTGGGTAACAGTGCTAGATTGGGCAACAGGGAATGAAAAATGGAAGTGCTAAAGATAGCATTCTATTTTTAGTAGCTTAGGATGGATTCCTATTTTAGTCAATCCCTAAACTAAAAGTAGGAAGTAAAATTTGAATTTGATATTAACAACAATTTGTAAATTAAGTAATTAATTCATCTTGACTTAATTAGTTAAGGAAGAACAAACTTGAAGTCTAAGTGAGGACATGCAATAGTTTATCTAATAATTGAGGAATTTATCCATTAGTTAAAGAGATAAGGATGAGTTGTAATTAGTTGGCTCAGTTAACTAAGTCAAGTCTAGTTAGATTAATTTAACAGTTTGTTAAATTAATGAGAGTTCAGTTAGTTAATGCTTGCATGCATGTAACTACTGTATCTCAGATAATTGAGTATTCACTCATGGATAACTCATGCATGTCAGTTCAGACAGAGACCCAATTGAGATCAGAGAAGGGATATGTACTATCAGTTGGATGAATATTTTTCCTATAAAGGATGTTCATCCATGATGAGGATTTATCTCCTTCAGGACTGCGTAGTTGGATTAGAGGTTAGTGAGTGTGTGAAGAGGCCAATTCACACAAGTGGCTACACTGGACCCCAATCAAAATTGGGCAAAGAAATAGGAGGCTTGGAGGGCAGACCAGAGGTTATATAGAGTCCCTTGACTGTCTATGAGTAGCATAGGTATTGCAGAAAGAGCAGGATGGCTTTTGAGCTGATTCTTTTTGTAATAATGGCTATATTTCCACTTGTATGATAATACAGAGTTGGGGTTTTAGGCTGAGTCTTTTCTCGGGTAAATTCTTCTGTGTTATGTGTGATTGATTCCTTCTTATCAGTTATATGTGTTCTTATTGATGTTGCTCATGTTCGATTAAGCTTCCGCTAAATTGTTTGTAGAAGTAGATCAAGTGTTTTGATTTAGTACATTGCATTACCAGGTGATCTACAGTGGGAATTTCTACATGTAATTGAATACTTGGCTAAATCTCCATCAGCTAGGTCAACTCTTGAGGTGTTGCAAAACTTCCCCACCCAAAAGAAGGCCTTGTTATCAGCTATCGGATGTGTGGATCCATCCGATTCCATCCTAGTGGTTTTCTCTCATGAAAAATATACCCCTCGACTTCCATCTCAATTAGCCTTTATAATCTAGGTCGTTGTCCATGGTAAGACCATTCATCACTCTATTATCAACGAGGGAGCATCGACCTACACTATGTCTTGTCTTTCTAGAAGGAGATTGGTTCACCTCAACTAAGTCAATCAACCACCACATTGAAAAACTTTGATAGAAGAACATATAAACATTGTGGGATTTTGAATTCCCTTCAATTAGAACTGGGGGGAAAAACTATTTCCATAGAAGTTGAAGTTATTGACAAACCTCTTGATTATAATCTTCTACTGGGAAGTACGTGGGTTTACACCATGGTTGTTGTCATTTCAAATTACTTCCATATGGTCAGCTTTCCAAACAAAGGCAGGATTGTATCCATTGTTCAACTCACCTTTTTCGCCTCTAATTCTCATGTTACTGGAAGTGTCCCTCTTGTAGGGGAAACTCTACATTGTTATTAGCATGTCAGAGTTGGATTATTGAAGGATTCTTTGATTATGGGAAACTTTCACTCCCTCCTTTCGTCCTTCCCAACAACTTATCTTCAGATGCTTATATAACCATGATATGATCCTCTACAATCCTGGTTGATCCCTGGATTGTACATGATGGAACTAACATCCAAAGTTTTGGCCACCAAACGTTGCTTAGTGTTGTTGAGCTATATTACGAGGCCATCTATTCGGCTTGTGCGAATTAGATCTTCTCTTCAATTAATTGGGTAGATAAATCACTAGATTATGGCACGTCTTCTGATCTGTTTTCTCATGTATTCTCTACTGATCAGAGCATCATGGAGATCATGATACCAGGTCACAAGCCATGGGGCGAACATCACCATCGTCCCTCCTTACCCGATTCCATTGAGGATAATCTCAGTGATGTATACTTGCCTAATTTTGTCGAGCCTTTTACGAATTTCGTCTTCATTCATGAGGTCGACTCTGAAAAGATGCTTTCAAATATTGAAGAAATGATACCTCTCGATATTTATGTCAAACCAGGTATTGTTGAAATCTATACATTGGAGCATCTTGTTCTCCATCTGAGATCGAGATCTATAGATTCCTATTTCATGAGTTTCGGGATGTCTTTGCTTAGACTTAAGAATAAATGACATATATTGACCCAAATATAGTAGTGCATGAGATTAAGACATATCCTGATGCCAAACCTGTACAACAATGCCTCCATCTGACCCATCCCAAGAAGGGTTACGAGATCAAGGCTGAAATTGAAAAGATTCTTCGGGATGGTTTCATATACCTCGTTCCTTTAACTAATTGGGTATCAAACGTTGTCCCTGTCAAGAAGAAACAGGGCACAATCTGAGTATGTGTCGATTACCGAGATGTGAATTGTGCTTATCCAAAGGACAACTATCCAACCCCATTTATTAACCAGATTATTGATGACTACGCTATATGCGATATTTATTCATTAATGGATGGATTCTCGGGCTATAATCAAATCAACATTCTCCCAGAGGACCAAACTAAGACCACATTTATTTGTCCCTGAAATACTTTTTCTTATCAAAAGCTCTCATTCGGTTTAAAGAACATTGCGGCCACATTTCAACGTGTTATGGATTATCCTTTTCACGAGATTAAACACATCGTCCAAGCTTATTTGGATGATCTCCTTGCTCATTCTAAATCTCGGGTTTATCACCCCATGCATCTAAGGGCTATTTTCCTTTGTTGTAGACATTATAGCATTTAGTTCTGGTCGAATCCTGGGTTTTGTCATTTCAAAGCAAGGAATTTGTATTGATGCTCTAAAAGTACAGGCAATCGTTGACTTTCCTGCCCCTTCTTCTCTCGTTCAGTTAAAAAGACTCCAAGGGAAAGCTAACTTCCTGTGGAGGTTAGTCCCTAATTATGCTGATCTGACCAAAGGATTCACTTGCTTGTTGAAAAAGGGGTCCCCTTCCATTGGGACAGTGCTGCTCAAAAAGCGTTTAATGCCCTGAAATATTTACTCGTTTGGGCATCTCTTTTATACTCCCCTTATTATCAACGCGGCCATTTCCTGTATCTCGATGCTTCCATTTCTACTATAGCAATGGTATTGGTCCAGGAAGACAATGTAGGGACTGAGAATCCCATTTATCATCTAATTCTAAACCTTAATGATATTGAAATCAGGTATACTCATGTATAAAAGTTGGCTTTGGCAGTCGTTCAAGCCGTCCAAAGGTTTCGCCATTACATCTTGCTTTGGAAAGTTACGTTAGTTTCAGATTGCAACCATATGACATATATATTGTCACATCAATTGTTGGGGGAAAGTACTCTGATGGATCGTTATTCTGCAAGAGTTCAACCTGGAGTTCATCAAGTCTAATTCGAAGAAATCCCTAATTTTTGTTGAGCTAATGTGCAATCTTCCTTCCCCTGATTTTAAATCTACATATGATGGTGGTATGGATATTTTATGATCTATCTCCAAACCTAGAATTTCCGGCCCAATACCTCTCACTCTGTACAGCGACGTATTCGATACCAATCCCGAAATTATGTTATTATCAGTGACACCCTTTACCATCGTGGTATTGATATGATTTTACGGAGGTGCCTCACCCTTGAGGAGGCCGAGAAAGTCCTTAATGAATGCCACTCGGGGGCATGTTGTGGACATCTATTTGGTTGTGATACCACGCAACAGTTAATTTTGGCCTATTATCTTTCACGATTGTATCCTCTTCATCTAGAAGTGTCATGCATGCCAGATCTACAATCATAAGATCCATGCTCTGCCTACTTTGTTGCATCCTATTATTGTTGTTGGTCCCTTTACGAAATGGGGTATCGAATTTTTGACATGTAACTCTCACTCGGCGAGGGGGCATGGTTATATCATTGTCGTTGTAGACTACTTTACTAAGCGAGTCGAGGTGATGCCTACATATAACACTCGCGAAATGACTGCATAATTTTTCTTCAATCACGTTATTTCTTGGTTTGGTGTTCCGCAAGCAATATTTATGGATCACAGAAAGCATTTCTGGAATCACATGATGACCGAACTAACTTCTAAGATGGGACTTTCAAATGAAAGTTCCACTCCCTACTATCCTCGGGCTAATGGAAATGTTGAGGTTGTTAACAAAGTTCTTAAGACTATGATTCAACATATGGTAGAGGTCCATAAATCAGACTGGAACTTTCTTCTTTACATTGTATTGTGGGCATACCAAACCTCACTTAGGACTGCTACCAGATTCACACCCTTTTAGTTGGTCTATGGTCTTGAAACTATCCTCCCCATCAAATGTGATATTCCATCGTTAAAACTAGTTGTCAAATTTTTTCCTACCACTTTTTTAGAGGAGGAGCATCTTTTAAATCTGACTAGTTTGGATGAAACCCAGAGAGATACTGCTTTAGCCAATGAAGGTCATAAAAGACGCGTCAAGGTGTAATACGACAAAAATGTCAAGCCTCATGTCTTCTCAGAAGGAAATCTGGTTCTCTTATATGAAGAGGAGGCCAATAAGTTAGGTCTAGGAAAGTTCCAACCCATGTGGTTGGGTTCGTACATTTTCAAGTGAGTCCTTGAAAAAGGGGCCTATGAGTTGGTAGACTTTGATGGAGTTCCATTGGTGCAACCTATGAATGGGTTGTACCTCATAAAATACTATGCTTGATCTCATGCTTAGTACATTGTGTACATATTGTCTATAGGTGTGTTGAGTGTGTTTCCAATGTGTCTTTTCATAGTTTCCCATGGCTTATGTTGATCCCTTTTACGTCTGGTTTGAAGATGTCGACCTCTCTCAAATAGTATATTGGTTATATCGATGGTGCTAGTCGTAGTACTAGAAACCTATCTTCTGCAGCATGGGCTATCTTCGCTCCAAATGGCGAGCTAGTGAGTATGAAAGGGAGTTGAGTTGGTCGCTTTATTGTCAACATCGTTGAGCATAATGCAGTGGTTGAGCTACTATCTAATGCTATTTTACATGGTATCCATCATTTATTCATCAGGATTGACTCGCAACTCATAGTGCTATAACTTGCTAATGTCTATTTAGTGACAAATCCCGCCATCTTTCGCATGGTTTTGAGAGTACATATTTTGGAAAGATATTTCGATTTCATATGATATGAACATATTTCTAGAAATATAAACACATTAGAAGATGCCCTAGCTAATTACGTTTTAGACAGAAATTTGCAACGAATGTAAATAAGTTTCAATCCACATCACATCATATTAAAAACATAATAAGAACTAGGAAACACTGAAAATATGTATATATACATTAAGTTTGTTTTTACAAACATTGTCCTAAGATACATATGGCTACATTTCCCATATAAACAACAACATGCAAATATCTTAGTAGACAAATTAATGGTTCTCATGATAAAATGACATTGCACGAGCTATCTTACGCATTAATCGACCAATACGGCTAGGCACTTCGATAGTGTGTCGCTGAAATCACATTACAATTTGGTCAACCATGGTCTCATCAATCCCATGTGTCAGCCCCTCCATGTGGCACTCCACCTATGATAGGATCTCAACTACCTCAAGATCCCATACCACATCTCATCCTACAACAGCAACCTGCACTGGTTCCACTACCTCTTCATGTGGTTGACTCTCTACACGACGGAGATATGAAGCACTTTCTTGTTGAACTAGTCCAATATCTGCATGAAAACATTAATAGCTTAGTCTCGGAAACATAAAAAAACACAACAACAAAAAATGTAAAACTTTCAAAAAACTTAAATGGTTGAAATATTTTACCTCAAGCATCCCATTGCTCAACCTCAGGAAGCATGAGCTCGAGATTGTTATGCTCCTATACCAATAGGTGTCATATATCATGATTGACTTGATGAGCTATGTAATATGTTCATACCTTTTCTTGTTGCAAAGGTTTTCCATATTTTCAAAAAATCAAAAAATTTTAAAAATGTAAAGAGGTATACCCTAAAAGAAAAATCAAAGGGTAACAAGAATAAAATGGTCAAAAAATGAGAAGAAATGAACCCCAAACAAAAATAGACCAGGAAAGTGTGCAAGTCTAAATGCCACTATTTTTTCATTTTCTGTAATAAACAATTGTGTGCAGCTTGTTACTTATGCCACAATTTATGAATAGTCAAATTGTTTAAACTTGGCTCATTCATTTTTCAATTTCATGTTGTAGAAATAGAGAATAAAATATCTGACCAAACAGTTTAATCTTGGCAGATTAGTAGATAGGTAGAGTGAATAAAAGGAGCTCAACAGTTTAATCTGAGCCCTTGGATGTAATAAGTGTAGATTTAGATAGATATCATTATGTAAAAGAAAAGAAAAAGTTGAAGAGGGTTTGCCAGTCTAAGTGCACCCAAATAAAGAAGAAAAAATGCTAGGTTAAAGTAGGCAGGGTAGGTAGATGGTAGTTCAAGCAAAACAAGGTCCAATAACTAACTTCCATTCACATTTTTCCCTAAAGATTTCACTAATTCCCCCTAAAGTATTAAGGACTTTGAAAATTAAAGGGGCTTAGAGCATTTCTCTTACTTTTAGAGGGACCAAACCCTCGGCGCTATGATTTAAAAGCCTAAGTACTTAGAATCATCCATAAACCATTCATTTGATTTCATAAAGTCATTGCCTAAGTAAAAATCCTATTTTACTTGGGAATAATTCACCATATCACCTAAAAAACCCCTTTTGTATCTTTAGCCTAAGTTTAAATATATACGTGAAATATTTTAACTTGGCGTTTTTTCACTTCATAGTCATATTAACGATTAACACACACATTATATAAATCCCAAAAAAAAATATTCCCCTTCCCGTATTATTTAACTATATATAAAATCTCCAAAATATTAATATCCCGCCCCAGTTAAATATAATCATAGATACTTGTCAAACATGATTAATTGGAATTAATTAACCCTCTAGGTTAATTAATAACCATCCCTGCCATTCATAAATCACCCTGATATAGTTATTAACCTATTTAATGTATCGGGCCCGCACTAATAAAGTTTCATTGTCTCCAACACCTGTCCATCGTCTGATCACTCCCTTTTCATCCAATGGTTGGCGATGATATCGTGCCCCCCCTGGTGACCGCGCTTTAACTCGCGATTACCAGGGGGTTTTTCGCCCGTACCTCCGGCATGCGTCGCGCAGTCCATATGCTTGCTTGCCCCTGGCCCGAAACCACCCAGCCTCAAAAGCGGTGCGATAGAAACCGCTTGCCGCCTCCATTAAATGACAAAATGTCTCGTCATTCAGTTGCCGCCAATTATCATTCACCCGCCAATATCAACCATTTATCCGTTTAAACACAAAAACCCCAGTTTTGCTCATTTTCACCTGATTATGCAGTAAAACCCTATGTAACCCATCTGCGCCACCTGAAGCCTCTATTAACTTATTTAAGCATGGTTTACCTCCCGAAAAGCATTATGAACTCACTCCACAGACCTCTCAAGCTCAAATGAAACCTTTTCGACCTCCCCTACAAACCAATGCTTTCTTAACAATTTGTTTTGTTTTACAGGTGATCAAAAGACCACATCCCTGGATAAACTGTCTTAATACTAGTCATAAGACCTGTTTACTCCAAGATTGTTAGCAGATCTATTCAAACAAAGATGGAAAATAAAAAATATTGTTGAAAGACAAGTAGAGAAAACATGGAATTAAAAGAATTTACTGTTGAAACAGACAGTAAAAACAAAAACTATACAGTGAAGGTAAAAGGACACAGTAAAGAAAAGTGAAAGTGTATCAGGGTTAAAGAGTATCAAATTGAAGACCAAGTCAAGTAAATCAGCTACCATGAAGATAAACAGCAGGGAAGACAGTTACAAAACAGAGTATACAAATTCATGTCAAAGTAAAGACAGATGAAAAAACAAAGCGGTAAAAGTAAAAAGTAAACAGTAAATAGTGAAAGTAAACATGAATACATTGAGGGTTAAACAAATATGAAAACATTTTCACCAGGTACAATGAAGTTTATCCAAAGTAAAAGTGAAAAACAGTCAAAAGAAGTTTAAGGTTAAAAGATGAAATTAGAGCAAAAATGGTACATTCTTCAGAAATTTCTTGTTTAAGTCATAGTTTTGCAGAAACTATTGTGGCTAATCCAAGAAGTATTTCAAGAAACGGGAAGAGTTTTTTGTTCCTAACAGGCTAAGATACTAAAACGTCTCTCACTTTTTACACAGGTATTACCAAGAGGGAGATAAGTGCATGTCTTCATAGCCTATTTTTCAGTTTGTGAAAAGTCTTGTTTTTTACATCTTTTTCCAGAGAATATTTTGAACAGCTGGAGATGAATTATGGGAAACTGAGAGAGGTTTATCTCAAAAACATTCCTATATACAAAAACCTCTTTCACTTTTTACATATATATTACGGATTTAGATATACAATTGTATCATTAGACCCTAAGTTTGCAGAATTTCTGGGGCAGAATGCACAAAGGAAGGATGTAGTTAATGACTGGGATGCCTCATCATCAACTAAGAGTTGCTATCAAATTCGACTTGCTCTTCTTTGTCACCATAAATCCATAGAAATAGTGCCAAATAGATTCATTAGTTTTGAATGTCCTTTATTTAAGATCTATTAATGTAAACAGTTGGAGATATTTGTGAAACTAAGCTTGATATTTTTTCAAGATATTTTAGTTGACAATTAGTATAAATACTTCTTCATTTGAATTATTTTGGGTGGATTCATATACATTGTTGTAATATTGGTTATTTTGAAATAAAGTGTTGATTGGATCAATTTTCGTATGGCTTGTTGGATACAGAATTGAGGCAAAGGACTTTCCACAGATTTCTTGAATCAAACACCGGACCAATAAGACATCTATACCTTGTGTTTTAAAGTTTTTCTTGTTTCTTATATATCATCTATGTTCATATCTGAATGATAAACAAAAAGGAGTAATTCGGAATATGCTTGATTGCACTCTGTCTTTAAAATATATTATTCTCTATGTTTTCTTCTGAATTAGAATAAACAGTGAAACCTTAACTGCTCATGTTTTCTATTTCTTTCACCTTGATTATTACTTAAAGAATATGTAACTGCTCTTTATTAGTAATCAATTCAAGTTCCCTTTTTCAAATAGGTTGAAGGATTCTTAACTGCTCTTCACCCATTTTGAAATCATTACATTTATTTCAAATCTTTATTTATTCATTGTTTGACCATCTTGCTCTGTAAAACCTTCTTTTGTTAAGAAACCAAGTCCAGTTAAGCCATATTCCTTGACTCCATTAGCCCAATGGCCTAAACTAGCCATTCCTACCCCTCTGCTATTGAATCTCACCACCCAAACTCAAGCAAGCTCCTAAACTTCACAACTAGCCTAATATCTTTAAAAAACAAAGTTAAAACTTAAAGAGGGAGCCCTCTCTAGATGCAGATTGGCTAGAAACTGTATCTAAAATATTGGTTTATGGTTACCTTGGCCTCCTTTCCCCTTCTTACAACTTCTGGGAAAACCTGAGTGATAACAGAGATCATGAAGGAAATCCATCTCTGCGTAAGGATAGTCATTGATAATGATGAATTGTCTACGCAGCCACCCAAAGAAGGTTGGTGAGACGTTGATCATCGACAGACCTGCATGTCAGGCCATATGATCTATCCACCTCCTCATTCATGGGTCCTTAGATCGATAGGCTCAAGTATAATCTGTTGAGGCTGAAGTAGTGGCACCCTCTCTAGAGAAAAAGAGACCAAGATTGAACTATAGATGAAGTTCTTTAACTTCCCCTCTCTTGCTTTAGTCAACTATTCCTTCATATTGACCAAAACTCCCTCGCTCCAGTTGAAGACTATTGGCTCTAGACACTCCACCTCGTACTACATGTATGGTCTAATGGTACATGAAGCATTGAGCTACCTGCTAATCTCAAAATAATGAACATGGTCATTCTCAAAGGTAATCGAGTTACATCTTTTATATTAGTCTTTCCAACCCTAATTGGTTGGGCTCAAAGTCTACAATAGGTAGTCATATAATCTTTCATTGTCTCTCCACAACTTCTTCCATTTAGGAGAGAGATGGGGGCACCCATTTTGGATAAAATTGTGATAAATTAGATATCTTCTACCTTTATCTCAAGTGGATGTTCTTAAAACCTGAATGCATGTGCCTGAACATCCCATGAATGAATAATATATTTCAACAATTCCATCTATTGCCTCATACCATGAAGCCAAAAGAATTTTAGCAATCCATAGTTTTTTAGTGCCTAGATGGTAGCAGGATCATTTGTTGCATTTAAATGATGTTTTGTTGAAAATAGAAACAAGAAATGATAAAAATAAAATCCAGAATATTCCAATTTTAATTTGTGCCTGAATTAAAATTGTGAATTAAAATTATAATTTAGTCTCACCAACTGCTTGAAAATAATTAATTAATTCATTATGGATAAATTAGTTGGAGAAATTTAAGTTAGAAGTCTTTCTGCAATCATGCAATAGTTATCTCTTAAATTAAGGAGATTGTCCCTTAATTAAGGAGATAAGATTGAGTTATATTTGAGTTGTAATTAGTTAGCTCAGTTTACTGAGTTAAGTCCAGTTAAATTAGTTCCAAACTGTTTGAGGAACTAATTGTGAGTTATCAGTTAGTTGATGCATGCATGCACTCAACAAGTGTACTCTAGATAACTAAATATTCCCTCATTAGAAACTCATGCATGTCTATTTTGAGAAAGACCCAGTTGAGCTAAATGTCAAGGACATTGTACTATGAGATGCATGTTTTCTCCTATAAAGGAAACTCATGCATGCAGTCAAGGTAAGGTTCCTTGAGGATTGCGCAGTTCTGACAAGATGTGAGATCAGTGTGAGAGATCAGTGTTCCACTTGGTTGAGATTCTTCCTTTTGGTAACAGGAGGATCATCCAGGAGAAACTACACAAGGAAATAGGAGCTTGGAGGGCAGAGGAGAAGGCTTGTGAGAAGCTTTGTTTGCCTGTGAGCATCCAGGAGGATTGTACTAAGAGCTGGCTAGCTGTGAGAGCTAAATATTTGTATAATTCTTATGTATTTTCACCTTGTATGATAATACAGATAGTGGGGTTTTTAGCTAAGGCTTTCCCTTGAGTATTTTTTGTGCTTCATGTGCATTGATTCTTCTTCTTATGGTTATATGTGTTTAGCTCTGATTCAGCTAGATCTTTAAGCTTCCGTAAAGCAAATGGATAGTAGAAGTAGATTATAGTATTTTGCTTTAGTTATATCGCATAATCGGGTTAATCTACAGTTAGATTTTCTACATGATCTTAGAGGTAGATTTGTATAGAATTTTCAGAATTGCTACATGTTCCTCATGTTCTCTTTCTCTCCAAATGAATGTCATTTTGTGCTAATGAACACGTGAAACATTAACAAGAGAATTGTTAGGATCCTTTTCATGCAAAAAACTTGATAAAATTGAGGGAAAAATGATAAACAACTTAGCATTTTGCACCCAACACACCCCATTAGAGCATGACAGAGCATTGCACCCCTCCCAGTAGTGACAAACTACCTAGGTGCAATGCATGCTTCAATTCTGGGGGGTGCGTTGGTCCTAGGGCATGTTCTTTGAACCCAGGGCCCTCAAAACCTCAAAAAAATTGCATGAAATCACAAAAATGGACCATGAAAAGAAAGGGAAGCGTTTTAGATTCTACTTGGAAGCTAAGGTACTCAAAAGTTCCATCTGATTGGCCACAATTAGCTGCAAAAGATTGAGGGAAAAAGAGCTCATAATTCTCATTGTTGAAGTTAAATGTGAAATGGTCAAAATGAATAGTCATTTTGTGTATTTATGGTAATTTCTCACATTATTTTATTCATATTTAATGTTATGACCTATATATGCTTCATGTTTACATTGAAACAGGTATGTTTAATCCTTTTTATGATGTTTTGAGCAGGTCAACAATTGTTAACAAGTTTTTATCATGCTTTAAACAAGTTATTTTGACCAAGGAGTATACTTCTATCTCTTTTTTAAACTTTGTAAACCTACCTAAAAGGAAACCCTTTGATTCATCTTTCAGCGCTTTTCAGACTTCCAAAATATGAAAAAATCGTCAACCATATTCTTTTTGAACTCGTAAAAGTAAATGAAAAGACATATACTCAGTATAATTTTAACCCTTTTCGGGACTGGGATAGAGTATTTACAAAAAAGAAATACCTTAGTTGAACATGGCTAAGAGGTTCTCTTGATTATTGATTTCTGCCTTTTTGGACTTGAGAGACTATCTATGAAAAGGGACATATGGAATTTTCTTTTTCTCCTCTTTTTCAAACTCTCTAAACATGAAAAAGATGTCGAGTTTTACCTTCGTTGGACTCGTTAAAACATCATAAACGATGGACTTGATGAACATGACACGGTCGAACCTCTCCTTCTTAGGATTCGTTAAATATACTCGGAGGGATTCATCCGAAGGGTGAACTTATAGATCAAGCATATTTTATCCTCCTCAAGCTTCTTAAAAATAACGAGGTATTGAGCAGTATGGTTAGGGAATTTAGGAAAACAGGGTATTCCATTTGTTTATGGCAATGAGTTGCTCTTGAACATGACACTCTTTTACTTCATCTTCGTGGTTGTTGGGTTGGGTAATCTGCTTGTATTTTGGTTATCATACCATTTTCAGATTCTCCATTTTGGTTTTGGGTCAGTGTTTCCCCATTCAGTGTTGTCAGTCCATTCAAGAGAATACATTTAATTAATATCTGTTACAATACTCATAAGCCTTCATTTTATGTTTGCCTTTCCTGATCCAGTTCCATATCAGCATCATTCTGTTTCAATCATGATACCCATTTCATGTCGTTGATGAGGGATACATCAAGGCCCTCATGCTACGTGTTGCTTCCTATCTATATCGGCACATTATCCGGGAAGTTAACTTAAAAACATTCTTTGGTATTTTGGTGCTTGCATACATCAATGGAAAGTTTCCTCACTCTCAGTGACATGTTTACATCAATGGCCTTCGACTGAAAGACTCTATGTAGTGTTCGACATCAACTCATTTGTTCACACCATACGAATTGTACTATAGTACCTTGAGATCCATTAACATCATCGGTGGTTTCTCTCACGTTTGTTAACAACTTACATCATCGGTTGGTAATCATATGATGTCTACCATGTTCAGCCTTAGCTTATTGACTCACATGGTTAGACTCATACATCGGTTGGTCGTATGAAGGAAATAGAAGACCATAGATCTAGTTTCATCCATTCGGGCTGCGATTTCAGGATTTATACAGAGATCACAATGTATGATGGTCATGATCGTACAAACAATCATCCAGTCATGGGTCCACCAGTTGTCATCTGTGGACAGGTAATTTGATCATTTTACATGTTATGTTAGCTTATGTGTTGAGTATGGGTATGCCTCCCTCAACATCAAAGATATCATGATGAAAATGTATTGTAATAGATAAAGCTCGACGGTTGTTCTTGATCTCGACTTGTCACAAGGTAAATCTCTTCAACCATCATTCATCATTTATGACGCTTCGCTTTAGGGAGAAATCTATTATAGGCAATTTTGTCACATTCGATCAATATCCCTCCCAATGGGATCAATCAACATCCAATTTCCCCTTGTCATCATCATGCACAAAGACCTAATCATGCCTCTTTCATTCCCCAGAGTTTATGCCTAAATTTGCATCATCTGAGCTAATTTTAGGACCAACGCTCCTTAGCCTCTTGTTAGACAATGTTCACCTACAAGTTGCTCCACTATGGCTTGTATTGATCACCTACAGGTTGCTCCCCTTTTCACATGCCTTGGTTCTAGAAATTTGGGAAAAAGAGAGAAATTGTGAAATCTTCCTCTTCTAGAAACTTCCATAATTTGTTACAACCATTTACGTCAGATAAAACATTCAGATCTTATCCTACCCTACTTTGGAGTTTCCATCCCTTATCCTTTTATCCCATCCAATCGACCGTGGATCTAAAACCTTAGATTGGTAATTGAATAAGAACTTCCAACTTACCCCACTCGTCTATATATTTTCAACCTTCCAATGGCAAGAGGTTGGTTTTTGGATAATGATTCTACCCTTATGCTGCTACGGTGAGATATTTCATTTCATGCATTTAGGGTTATTGGAGGTGAACATTGTGACAAGGAAATGACAATTCATCCAAGAGGAGCTCTTCTACAAGATCAACATCTATTTATGTTTGTAATCTCTTTCCATTTATATTAATGCAAAGAATTCTCTATTTTCCTATATGTGATGTTGTTATTTCATGTATTTCAATACCATGTTGATCTATTGAATAAAGTATTGAGATGATACTGCATAGATCTCATAGTTTCTTGGCTTGTGTTACCTGCATTGTATACTTATATGTAGGTTTCTTAACTTGTATATGTAGGTTTCTTGGCTTGTGTTATCTCTAGGTAGGCCTCATTCTGTCATCTATTTACTTTAAGGAAAGCATTGGGTTCCTTGTCTCTTTGTTGTTCTAGGTTAGCCACCAAACCTAGGAGAGATACTTTTGTCTGCAATCGTAAATCTCGCATAACATCGTCGTTCTCTAATTTTCAGCGTAATTTCCATTCACATGCATGCACTAATTACAGTAGAATCTATAGATCTAGAAATTAAATAAAATTATAAAAGTGTAGAACTTTGGATTTTTAATTTAATATTGTCAGATCTATTACGAAGAACTCTCAAATGGAATATCCATGGCAGTTTAAAGATCATAATATCACCTCTGAGAACCAACTAGGCCTTCTCTAAGCAATTTGATGAGCCTCATCATTGGGTAATTATATGGGCCTTAATTCACCTCCTAGCTTAGTCAAACCAACTATTCTCAGAACTTATTGCATACTTTTGATTATATTTTGTTTATGGGATGAGTTAGAGTGGGATATTTTTCTTTGTGGTCTAATGTGCATTTAGTGCAGGATTAAAGGATAAAAATAAGGAATTTTAGCAAAGACCTTGGTCAAAACTCGAATGGGACAAGGGAGAGGAATTATAGGAGGGAAATCCTCCTCATTTACTACCCCTCCATTCGAATATTCTTCCATCAGCTCGAAGTGAAACCAGCGAAATCATGAGGACTAGAAGGCAGTCGAGCAAGTGGAAGTCAAAGCACCAATTTATCTCTAGTTTGGGAGCCGAGCCTCCCTAATTTTAAGGAAGTCATTGGAGACTTCATTCATATAAGTAGAGACGCCTAGGACCTCAGCAGGATTCGGGTGACTTTTGATTGTAAACTCTACTTTATTTTCGAGCTGCAAGACTTGTGAAAATTTTTGATGTAATCCATTGTTTTTATAATAAGAATGAGTTTTGTTTTGAGCCAACACTGAGTTAACTCAGAGGGCTGAAGCTCTTGGGTTAGGGCCTAACCCTAGTAGTTGAGGCTCCTCTTTATTGTACATGTATGTTAGCGTAGATTCATGTTTTAATTGTCCATTTTCTTAAGTAGCTGCATTTCTATTACAACAATGTAGAGTAGATCAGTTGGGTTTTAGTTTGCTTCCATTTGTGCCTTCTTTCAATTAGCAGGTTAGCCAGGAATTCTCGCATGAAGTTTGTTGCCTTGATTCAGTAAGTGGTTCATTTCATTGTCATATTTTTCCATCACTTTTTGCGCATATGCTCATTTCCAACACAATAGTACTTTTACTCTTACAAGATTTCTAATACCTACAATTATAGATACTTACAATCAAGAATTATTCATTATGAGAATATTTGGCCGGAGATGTAATTCACAAGGGTTTGGAGGGGTGGATTTGTGTGGAAAGTAGGGGGTCCCCACCCATAAGAGCCAAGTGTGAGGTATGTGGTGGGGAACTGTAAAGTTGTTAAAAGGAATTAAAATGCATTTTACAAATATGATATTATATTATGCGATGTATTAGGTGACGTGGTCTGTGGGGGTTTCGTCGCTCCATTGAACAATGCAGATTATTGTGTACATAATATACGACTAGATGGATTCGATGAAAGTTATTTGTAGCTAAGCGTATTTACTTCCTTCTATAAGGGAAAAATTTCGTACACATCCACTCGAATTTAGCAGGTTTCGTGGGAATCGTACGTCAAAGAGAGATCTTATAAATAAAATATGTAGAAGCTTGTCCAATGCTCGTAATAGAAGTATTAACCTATATTGATGTATCCGAGTTTCCAGAGTAAAGGGTAAAACATTACTTGAAATGGTTGGATCTGAACCATCCTTAACTATGTTTGTAATTCTTACCTAGGCATAGGCAGATTCAAATAGTGTCCCCAACAGAAGGTATTGTCCCAAAAGAGAAGCACGAAATGCTTAAGCAGAAGCTAATACAACACATCTTGATCATATTAGACCCGTAGATTTCCTCACCGTCCGATCCACAACAAACTTGACCAATCACCGTCCAATTCATTTCAATGCTTGACTTTATGCGCTCCACATCTCCACCATCCATCTATCTAGCTTGATCCAATGGCTATCATGAATTCTTCCACCTACTTTATGCACTCCAAATCTCCACCGTCGATCTGTCATGCCCCCGATCCAATGGCTATCACATCATCTCGCGTGCATTATTGCACGACCGATACCCGACCGAGAGCACGCGAGAAAAGTGGTTTTCCCGTGCTACGTGTCATTCACTTAGGTTAATCGCGTAAAATTTAGAAATACAGCTTACAACCCTTAGGGAGCGCGAGAAACTACTTACCACCTTTATTGATTTCCACGTTTGACTTTAGGCGCTTCACATCTCCACCTTCGATCTGCCTTGCTTGATCCAATGGCTACTGCATCACCCGATCGCAACCTAGCTTGGGCGATCTCCACTGTTGATCAATCCCGCCTGATCCAACAGCTATCGCACAATCTCGTGCGGATTCTTGCATGGCCGATATCTGCCTGAGAGAATGCAAGAAAAGTGTTTTTCTCGTGCTATGTGTCACCCAGTTAGGTTAATCGCGTAAAATTTTGGAATTTCGCTTATATCCTTGAGGGCGCGCGAGAAACTAATTACCACCTACGGAAACCCACTTCATCATTCCGCACGTTTTTACCCTTTTGTCACCACGTGACTTGATGTGATCAATCCATCTATTCACTTCATCTCCGTGATAAGATCTCTGCCTCTCATCTTTCGATTAATCCTATTCGTCCATCTCTTGACTTAACCTCTCACAACAAGATCTCCGCCATTCATCTTCCGATTAGTCATGTTCGTCCATCTCTTGACTTAACCTCCCGCGATAAGATCTCTGTCATTCATCTTTCCTTAACCCTGTTTGTTCATCTATTCACTAAATCGCTCACGATAAGATCTCCGTTGCTCATCTTCCTTTAATCCTATTTGCCCATCTATTCACTAAATCGCTTGCAATAAGATCTCCATCACTCATCTTCCATTCATCATGTACGTTGATCGATCCATTCGTCTGTTCATTTAATCCCCTACAATAAGATATCCGCTGCTCATCTTCCATTCTTATTGTTCGCTGATCGATCCAACGGTTCTTATGCACTTCTGCTTCATGTTGAAAAATGTGCAACAAGAAATGTTAAATTTAGAATGTGCTAAAAATAGACATGCTAAAAATAGCATGTCTAAAAATAGTAGTTTGGCTAGAGAGATCTTTGGCCACATTGGGTGAGAGGTGAAATTGCTAAAAATAGAAAGTTCTAAAAATAGCATTTCTAGGTTCCTTCGAATTTATAGCAGTCCCTAGTCTATCTATAGGAAGTAAAGTTAACTTTGGTCTTAAGAGCAGTTTAAAATATTAATTAATTAATCTCCATGAGTTAATTAATTATGAAAAATTAAACTTGAAGTGTTTGTGAGATCATGCAATTATTTTCTCCCTTGATTTAGGAATTTATCCCTTGATTAAAGGAGATAAGGTTCAGTTCTATAATGAGAGAATCAGTTGACTTAGTTCTAACTAGTCAAGTCCAGTTAGATTATTTTAACAAGTTGT
This sequence comes from Pinus taeda, assembly GCA_000404065.3. Taxonomy (NCBI): domain Eukaryota; kingdom Viridiplantae; phylum Streptophyta; class Pinopsida; order Pinales; family Pinaceae; genus Pinus; species Pinus taeda. The sequence goes on from APFE030482464.1 coordinate 186,276, forward strand.
TAAAATAATAAAATATAGTTTGTTAATGCTTGGATTCATGTGACAACTATTATTTTAGATAACTGAGGATTCACTCATGGATAACTATTGCATGTCAGTTCTCTTAGAGACCCAGTTGAGATCAAATGTGGGATAGTGTACTATCAGATGCTTAACTATTTCTAGTAAGTATTTTTTGCATGGTTGAGGAACTAGTGTTCTCAAAGAATACGTAGTTGGACCATTGGTTGTTTTTGGTATGTTGGAATTAATAGCATATGCTTTTACTATTATTTCCTAAGAAAACTACGTAAGGACCATAGGGAAAGCCTATATAAATAGGGCTTGGTTGGTTCATGAGACATATCTTCATATCTTCATAGTTCATTGAGAACTAAATAGCTTGAGAGCTAATTCTTCTTGTATTGTGAAGAGGATTTCCACTTGATTGATAATACATGGTTGGGGTTTTATGCTAGTGCTTTCCCTAGATATATCTTGTGTTATGTGTGATTAATTCTCTTGATTAGTTATGCATGTTTCTACTTGATGTTCTCATGATTTCGATTATGCTTCCGCTTAATGTTTTGTAGAAGTAGAACAAGTATTATGCTTTAGGACATTGCATATATCGGTTTGTTCTATAGGTGAAATTTCTACACATTAGAATAAGGTTGGAAGACTCTTCATGCAAGGGAAGGGTTGGAGATTGTGGGAGGGACTTACAACATCAAGGCAACATGGTTGTAAGGATTTTATCTAGTTTATTAATATAAAGGCAATTTTTCTTTCTCAATTACATCTTTGTTGATCTAAATTGTAGGATTCCTTGATCTCCTACATAGATTGTTATTATATATTGATCAATTTATGATCTATAATTTGTTAATCAATCCATTTATCTCTTTTGTTATATATTGGATGCTTTGATCTCTTGTTTGTCTCTATCTATGACGATCTATTTGAGGACATTACAGACAATCTCTAACACATTGAGGAGGGAATGGTTGGAAGAGTTGAAGAGGACTTCATCAATCATTTTGTTTAATTAGTAAGAGGCATAAATCATTGCATTTTATTTCAGTCAATCATAGAGAAAGGTAGCAATTCCTGTTTATTTGTTAGTAGGGTTCTTTGAAGTCTAGGGAGATCACTCTTGTCCCCAAAAGAGTCACAAATTTGTTACACATCGTTTTGTTGCATTACGCCAACGACCATAGGTTTGGATCTTTCGTTATCCTCAAATATGTCCCAAAATCATTCCCTTTTAGAGTTAGAATCTAAATCATATTAGAAATTGGAATTCCCGGATCCCATGGTACAAAACCCCTATTTTGCACTACCTGCACAGTTCCCTAGTTAATATATGTGCATATGCAGAGAATACCATTAAAATATGTGCATAAGTATGTATTGTCTTACACTTTGAACTGTGAACATGACTTAATGATTGTAAAAGTAAAATGTAAAGTCTAGAAGCATTGTTGGTAGCATCTATCCCAATCAACAAGCTTCGAATGGGTGCCTATTCAGCCATCATTTCTCCCATCATCGAGAAACAACCCTTCATCTGTGGAACCCCTATCCCACTATTAGTGGATCTCATCCCTTAGAGAATGGATCCAAAACTTCCCATTCTTGTCCTATAAAGCTACTACAATTCTAGCGACTAGGAGATGATTGTTGGAAGTAGGTGCTACACATCATTTTTTCACTATCCCTGTACTCCTTGTTCCATGATCGTGGAGTACCTCTATAGTGAACCCTACATGCTTTCCCATCGTGAGGAAACTCCCATTGTGTCCCTCTTCATGATCAGAACAATTCCCTTTTGCACCATTTCCTAAAATTCTTAAGTTTTTCCTAGTTTACAAGACTAGCACTATTAACCTGTATCCTCCTCTCATTGATATGCAGGGATTACAACTATCCCTAGCGCTGACTGGAGAAACTGAGCCTTGTTCCATTCACGCAAATCCTCTTTTGGAATTTTTTAAATAAGGAGCTTAATCTTCTAGCTCTAGAAGTTTCGTAACGAAAGTTTGGTAAATGGTTAGGCCGGATAGAGTTGAGGAGGTTAGTTTGGGCTCCTTTCCCATATTAGGATGGAACTACCTCAAGAGGTAAGACCTTCTCCCATGAGAAGAGGAACCATCTCCCTTCCATCCATGCTACAAAAACCTCCCTTTTTCCCAAGCACAAGCTAGTTCTAATTATGCTCTGGTTGAGGTTTTGATTTTGGAGTAATGAACAAGTTATTCATAGTTGTATCTCTCTAGTTTCGTGTGAGGGAGAAGTGTGAATTTGGTTTAGTGTGAAGACTAAAGGGAAGAGCCTTAAGACTAATATTATTGATGCCATCATGGAATGAAAAAGGAAGTGTGTGGGAACCCGGATTTGTCGAAGGAGAACAACAACATCGAGACAATGATTGTAATCTCTTCTTGATTTAATATATATATACAACTATCGATTGATTTGCTGCATAATATGTCATCTCACATGTTTATGGCTTAATGCTTCTTGACTTGTTAAGTAGGTTGAATTACAATTTGTATATTATCACAGTTGTTGTTTGCTATTGTTGACTTGTTTCAAGTGTTCATCAAAGGAAATGGAATATATTTGGATCAAGGAAGTAAGGCCATCACCAAGCGCGATAAGCGTACTAAGAGGGAGGACCTGTTAACTAGTTCTAACATAAGGAAATCTTCCATAGAATGTCTTCTTTGTGGCTAGACCTAATTTCAGGCTAGAGGAATTATTTGTGTCCCGAGTTATAATTTTTCTTCACCACAAACTGGCAACTCCACTGAGGATCCAATCCTTCTATTTACTTGCTTAAAATTTCATGGTTTTGTGTGAACTTTTCTAGTTCCACCATTTCCCTTTAGGTCTGTTTGCTTTTCTCTGTTTACTTCTCTGGGTCTAAAATTCACCGTAGCAAGTCTGGTCTCAGCCTTTGATTTTTTTTTTGTATCCTCTCTCAGAACGCTTATTTTGCTGACAATCGCACCGATCAGTGCAATGTGCTCAGAAATAGTCGCGACGACCCCCTTCTGGTGCTTTTTGTCAGTCAGGAAGTCGTGTCGATGCTTGCAAGTGAAGATTAGGGTTCACCCTAGATCTCGACCAGTGTGTCTTGTTCTCTTGATTTCTACCTCTTAGCTTGTTCTAACTGTGTTCTCGCTGACTAGAAAGCTTCATTTATGTTGGTTTAGCCCACCCTCTAATGTGTTAAGTTTGGCCTTGTGTGAACTTTTTTTTATTTTTTCTTTGAATCCCTTCATTAATGCTAGTTGTCAGTAAGGCATTCACGCGGCCATCAAAGCTAGTTGTAGTACTCGTCAGTCATGTCGGTCATGCCTATCAGTGCTAGTTGACAGTTAGGAAGTCACTCTGATATCTGAGTTAAGAAAAAATCATAACTTCTCCCATTCCAATGCTAGTGTGTCTTGTCCCTCAGACACTCTTCTTCCACCCAGAAGTGATTAGGATGCTTTGGGTCCTTTGTTTGTTTGATTGATTGTCTTGAAGTTTCATTACTTGATTGCTTGAGTTTTGTGGATGGTTTCTATGAACCTAGGGAACCTAGGTCAATTACCATTCATTTGTTTGTTTACGCAATGTGTCAAGTTTCTAATTTGCTTCTTCATTTAATCCATCTTTCAGTTGCAACACATTCATTGCCTCATTTTCAATCGAATGCGTGAAAGAGTCTTGTTTTTCCTCTTATTTCAAGTATCTCTTTTCTCGTTCCAAGCATAGATTACATTGCTTGGTTTGTGGATTGAAGCATTTATGTGTTTTGTTAGTTTGATTTAGGGAAGAAGTTGCTTTTAGTTTCATTTATCATGCTTTGGATTTGATCAATGCTTTCTTGTTCAGGATTTTGAAAGTTTTCATTAAAGTGCTTTGTGTGAAAGATTCATTTTTTGCATTTTATAAAAACAAGAACATCATTCTAGTTTACTTAAGCGAAAATATTGCATTAGTAGCGTTATTGAGAAGCTAGAATTGCATCATCATAGGCATGGAAATGAAATGAAACTTCTTTTCTTGTTAAGGGAATATTAAATTCATTTAGGACATGTATTAGATAAATATTTCATTCTTCGATTGTTGCAGTAATTTTTTGTTCTCTATCGATAAATTAGTGATAACTTTCATTGAAGATAAAGATCTCTTTTCTCATATAGATTCATGTAGGAGTTTTTCAGATGATAGTGGTAGGGCCTTGAAATTAAAACCTAATTCAAGATCAACTGTTAAAATTTATTGAATTAACCTAAGCAAGCATTAAAACTTAACACTCACATTTAGTGGTCTAGGCTAGAGACGTGTTCCGGCGTCTTTAAAACTAGTAGCTATCATTCTCTTTAGCACTAGATAACGTTAGTACGGACTTATACTCCCCATACCATTTTGTATATAAAGGGAGACCCTACTAGGTTGCAATCCTTTATCGATTGGAAGCCAAGTCTGCTACCTTGTAAACATGATACACCAAACACAACATTCGGGGAGATTGTCTACTTGTACTTCTCGATTCATTTGGAGGTATTCTGAAATTTATGGTTACCTCGTAATTCTTTTTAACCAAATTTGAGTAGCAATTTTTTATATTTATTGACTCTTTAAATTTTAAAATATCATCAAGCACTTTTCCTTTAGAGCTTGTTAATTCCAAAAGCGACTAGAGTCACCTTTCACCCTTTTCTTGACTCTTAAAATATGAAAATGCAAAGTTTTGTTTCAATGTCCTAAATTTAACTGCCCACGAAATATTCCTAGTTAAAGTTGTCTGCCTTAGTGTTTCTTTAAAAGTCGATTCCAATGGCAACATTCCCAGAGTTTATTAGTCAAGGGTTCCCTTCGGATGGGAATCCTGGTGCTTTCCCTTATTTTGGAAACACTAGTGCTCCTTATATGGCAACGTTGTCCCTCCCTGGGTTAACCATTGGTTTACCTATTTGGTTATTTTCAACCTCGGTGGTCCTAAGTGTCCCTACTCCTACCTCACCATCTCCTTCATTTGAATCACATCACGTTGATTCTAAGGTTGACCTCTCCCATTCGTTCGCTATTTCTTCATCTTCCTCTTCTACTTCTCCTCGTGAAAGTTTGAAAATCAATAACCAAGAGGCTAAGACAAAGAAGAAGAAGATGAAGAAGAAGAATTCAGATAAGCGAGAGGCCAATAATGTGGTTGTTACTCCAAATGCACCTCCTGTAGACAAACCTTTTGATCCTCCACGAAAGGTAAGATTCCCTTGCAAGCTGTGTAGGGGTGGCCATCTCCTTCAAGATTGTCTTGGAATTCCTAGAGTCTTAGAGGTATGGTATCAAGACTTGAACCGGCCATCCCCATCAACCTCTAGAGATCATGTCGATGCTACACCCTCAGCTAGTGATGGTATTAAGAAGGGAAATATTAGATTCCCTTGTAGGTTATGAGAAGGAGAGCATCTTCTTAACCTTTTTCCTCTTATGGATAAAGCTTTCAAAGTTCTGGAAAACCTTACAGTTCCTCAACCCCAACTTACTGTTGGTTATTAGAGGCTTTATTCTAAACCTCTCTCGGTTGGTAAAGAGATTGCCTTGGATTCATCTCTTACCCATCCTGCTCTTCCTGAGTGAGACCCTCTTATGTCTCTTCCTGAACAACCATTGGCCAAAAAGAGTGTCAACTTGGTTCTGCCACCATTTGCTCATTCTATTCCATAAGAGAGTGGTGATCATATTGCTCATGTTCTTCTCGTCTCCTCAGATTCTCAACAATTGAAGAGTGACCCTACCATCCTGGTTGTTCAAGAGGGTCCTTCTCCTATTCTTGCAAATCATGGGGGCAATCATGTGATACCCCCACCAAGTAGTTCTGTCATTTCTTTCGATTGGAGTCACTTGACTTCTTTCCGCCTTCCATCTTATGTGCCTTTATAGATTATAGTACAAGCCTATAATATGGTAATACTTGGCACTATATTAGATGAAGGTGTGTCTGTTAGCATCATGTCTTCTACTACTTGGCAAGCTTTGGGTGCCCTGCAGCTTTTGCCTGTCACCGAGAATCTGTTGGCTTTCAATGGAGGAACCAGTCAACCCTTAGGAATCCTTCCTAAGTTCCCTATTATGTTGGGGGGAAATACCATCTATATAGACGTGATGGTAGTCCAAGGTCCCTTGGATTTCAATCTTCTCCTTGGACGTGACTATGTTTATGTCATGGGAGCTCTTATTTCTTCGCTTTTCCTTGTGGTTTATTTTCCGCATGAAGGGAGAATTGTGAATATTGATCAACTGTCATTCATTGGTCACTGGGCACCTCCTTTGCAACCATCATCCCCTCTCGACTCTTGTTTGCAAGTAGTACCTTCCCCGCCACAGGTCAATTATGTGGCTACTCATTCTGTCTCCACATCTACTGATGATCACACAGATGGTATAGTGCATTATGTATTGGGGCATTGGAACCCAATCTATCTATGGTACCAAATGCCATGTATTCTTCCCAGAGCTTGGTTCTTCTGTCTAGTGAAAACCTCTTGAGAGCCATGTTCTCTTATGGGCCATGAAAAAATGTGAGCATATTTCTTTGTCTTGTGTTAAGCTCGTTAAAAAACGAAACAAGGGTCATGAGGATAGTTCCTAGTCTTGTGTTAACCTCGTTAAAAAATGAAACAAGGGGTGAGCATAGTTCCTTGTCTTGTGCCAAGCTCATTAAAAAATGAAACAAGGGTCATGAGGATAGTTCATGGTATTGTGTCAACTGCGTTAAAAAAATTAAACAAAGGGTCATAGAATGGTTCTTGGTCTTGTGTCAAGCTCCTTAAAAAATGTAACAAAGGGTCTCGAGGATAGTTCTTTTACTGTGTCAACCTCATTAAAAAATGATGTAAATCCATTTTTCGAATCGAGTCTTTGATTAAGATACCATAAAATCCTAGTCGAGTATTTTGAAGATCTCTAAAGTGAACCTTCATTCCATCCACCTAGTTGACTGAAATAAAGCTTGGGGCAAGTACCTCATTTGAGTCGTTATGATAGGGGCATGGAAACATATCCAAGCATATTTTTTCGTTTCAAGCTTGTGTAAGCATGAAACCGAATCCAAGAAAAGTTCTCCATTGTTAAAGCTTGTGTAAAAATTAACCCATGTCCAATTTACATCTCGTGATTGTCATTTGTATCAGCTAATTTTTGCTAGATGAGCCTTGGTTGTCTCATTCCATTGCCACCATCTCTTTGGCCGATCAAATGCTTTCACTTGGTTATTTTTCCTTTCCTGAGGGATCACAATGATGAGTAGTTTTATTAGCTAGCCCCTTGACCATTACATGTCTTGAGCAGTTCATCCATTGCCTAAACCAGTTGCTACCCTTTATACCACTCGTTCCTCCAAGATGAGTTACCTTTAAGCTCTTTTCTGACTCATAAAAGATGAAAGGTTGCTGAGTGCTTTTCCATTTTGATTCGTTAAAGAGAATAAAATGGGGGGCTCTGCTTTCAAGCTCTTTTACAACCTTTTAAACATGAAAATATTCTTGAGATCTTGTCCTTTTGAACTCATTAAAGGTTGCGAAATGTGATTTACCCAATATCATTTACCCCTTTTCGGTCTGGGATGAACTGTTTACGAAAAAGGTACTCCTTGACTGAAATGGTCAAGCGGGTCTCTCAAGTATCATTTTCTACCTTTTCGGGCTCGAGAGACACAAATGTACCAAAAGGGACCATGTGGAGTTTCCTTTTCCATGTCTTTTTCAAACTCTCTAAACATGAAAAAGATACCGAGTTACACCTTTGTCAGACTCGTTAAAATATTAAATGACATTGGATTCGTCACCATGATGAACATGAGCTTCTCCTTCCTAGGGATTGTTAAAAACTTACTAGGCCGGATTCATCAAAAGGATGAACTTACAGTGCAAGCATATGCTATCCCCTTCAAGCTTACGATTTAAAAATAATTGGGGTACCTTCTAGAAATGGTGGGAGAAAATTTGGAAATTCTATCAATTGTGTCAGAAACTCACTCTTGAACATGACATTCTCTGCTTTGTGTCAAGTTGGGATATCCTTACTTCCTCTTAGACTTTCCTGGGTTGGGCCTTTTGTTTTTTCCTTCCATTTGATCTCTGCCATGTCATCATGGCCATTGATCCTATGGATCCAAAATATATCAAACTTCGTGTAGTGTTGCCAATATGTTCAATAATTTTCCTTCTGCAACTACACTTACCTCTGATTCTGTGTATCATCCAAAATTATTTTCACCCCTTTGTCTCGCATTGATGATGTCAGATACATCATGGCCCTCCTTCGACATAGTCACTTCCTATCAACTTCAGTTCATTATCTAGGAAGTTGACCAAGAGACTCCCTTCCAGTACCTTAAATCTTGCATGCCCTAATGGCAAGTTCTTCGCACTCAATAACAAGTTCACATCATTGGCTTTCGATCGGGTGATTACATGGGTGTTCGATTTCGGGTCCTTTCTTCTGTAGGAATTTACAGGGTAAGTTCCTCAGACAGAACACCAGAAGGACACCGCTCACAAACAGATCACAGATCAATACACCAGTATTTTGACGTGGTTAAAACCCTCAGAGAGGGAAACCGTCCACGGCCTGCGCCAACGTGGCTACTACAGGCAATTTATTAATAAAGAATGAAAATTTACATAAGCTTCTCTCATGCACGGTTAACCTACAAATGACCCTCCATGCGCTTTAAATAGAATTCATGACCAATCGGGTGTCAAGCCACGGATCAAGTGTCGGTAATACCGAGGAGAGAATGAACCGTCGGATCACTACATATCGTGACCGTCGGATTGTAAGTTACAAAATGTACAACGGTAAAGAAACACACTTTACCTAACTCTATACCTAACTCTATACTAGACCAAGTGGAACTTAACTATTCCTATGTGTCGGAATATCCTAACATCCCCCCTTAAGAACAACTTGGGATAGGATTGAAGGATTTACAAATATGACACAATAGGAGAAGGAAGGAGGCACTAGAGCCTATCCCCCCTTAGTGACAACTTCCTGAACTCCAAGCATATATCGAAGTTAAGTGAACTTCGCCTCTGTGAGAGCCTTTGTGAAGATGTCTGCAACCTGATCATCTGTTGAACAATATTGCACTTCAAGAACATGGTCATGAATGAGCTTTCTGATGAAGTGAATGTGAAGTTCAATGTGTTTGCTGCGCTGATGCTGAACTGGATCTTTGCAAAGCTGAATGGCACTTTGATTATCACACCAAAGTGTAGTCGGATGCTGCTGCTCAAAGCCAAATTCTGATAGGATCTGACGAAGCCACAAGGCTTCCTTACTAGCTTCCACGGCACCACGATACTTTGCTTCTGCTGACGAAAGAGAAATGGCAGCCGGTTTCTTACAAGCCCATGTAATAGGTCCTGAACCAAGAGTGAAGACATAACCGGCAGTAGACTTCCGATCATCAGGGTCACCAGCCCAATCAGAATCAGTGAAACAAACTAATAGAGGAGCTGCTTTGGCACTGTAATGAATCCCAAACTGTACTGTACCTCGAACATAACGAAGTATTCTTTTAGCTGCTTTCCAATGACTTTCACGGGGGTTTTGCATAAAACGAGCAACAAGGCCAACAACAAAGGAAAGGTCAGGACGAGTATGGGTTAAATACAAGAGTTTTCCTACAAGTTGACGGTATAAGGTAGCATCAACTTCAGGAGAAGTACAAGAGACTGAAAGTTTGACTCCAGACTGAAAGGGAGAAGGAGCTGGCTTACAATCTTCCATGTGAAAATGACGAAGAATATCACAAGCATACTTGGACTGGGAAAGGGAAATACCCTTCTTGGATTGCAAGACTTGAAGACCGAGAAAATAGTGTAAGTGTCCTAAGTCTGTCATTTCAAATTTCTTTTTAAGGCTGGACTTCACATGGTTTATAAGGTTGGGATCACTACCAGTTAGAATAAGATCATCAACATAAAGAACAAGGATGATAAGAGAGTTTCCCACTTTCTTGGTGTAGACAGTATTGTCAGAATAACACCTAGAAAAGCCAGATTCTAAAAGAAAGCTATCCATTTTGGCATACCAAGCCCGAGGAGCTTGTTTGTGACCATAAAGAGATTTCTTAAGTCGACATACAAGGTTGGAGTCTGTTTGGATGAAGCCAATGGGTTGTTCCATATAGATTTCTTCATGCAAGTCCCCATGCAAGAAGGCAGATTTAACATCCATCTGATGGACTTCCCATTTTAAAGAGGCAGCAAGGGAAAGAACAAGGCGGATAGAGTTCATTTTGGAAATAGGGGAGAAGGTTTCTGTGTAGTCAATGCCTTCAACCTGTGAAAAACCCTTAGCAACAAGACGAGCTTTATGTTTATCAACTTTCCCATCTGGTCCATGCTTGGTTCTGTAAACCCATTTACATCTAACAAGTTTGCGTCCCTTTGGTAGAGGAACAAGATCCCATGTATCATTTGCCAACAATGAATGATATTCTTCATTCATAGCTGCTTCCCAATGTGGATGGCCTGAAGCTTCTGCAAAAGTGTCAGGATCATGATTTACTGGAGCTCGAGCCAGTAAAGAAGAGGCTCTTTCAAACTGAGAACGTGTACGGCGCTGATCTGTAGGATCAGCGACAAGATCACCTGCTGCATCCCGAGTAGTACGGACCCATCTTGGAAGTGAAGGAGCTGAAGGAGCTGAAGGATGATCCTGAGAAGGTGGTGGAGGATTATCATCCTCACTTTCATCATCTGAAGAAGAAATGTTTTCAAAAGTAGAAGAGATAGGAAGAGATGGCACATCCGCCGGACTAGGCTCGCAGGCCGATTTATTTTCATCAAATTTTACATCTCTTCTAATGATAACATTTTTGGACTTAAATGGAATAAGTCTATAACCTTTTACATCTTCAGAATATCCAACAAAAGTACATTCCTCACTCTTAGGTTCTAAAGCTTTATGCTTTTCATCTGGAATATGGGCCCATGCTTCACTTCCAAAAATACGAAAGTGACTTACATCTGGGTTAATGGAACTCCAAGCTTCTTCTGGAGTGATATTCTTTAGAACCTTAGTAGGAGTGCGATTTATTATATAATTTGCACAATTAATTGCTTCGGCCCAAAAACTAAGAATGAGTCCTTTAGATTGCAGCATACAATTAGCCATTTCCTTTAAGGTGCGATTTTTTCTTTCAGCTACACCATTTTGTTGTGGAGTGTATGGAACAGTATGTTGCATTTGAATTCCATTTTCGGTGCAAAAGTTGATGAATGTGTTTTTAAAATATTCTCCACCATTATCAGTTCTTAGCTTAAGAATTTGATGTCCAGATTGTTTTTCAACAAAGGCTTTGAAGGCCAAAAATGTGTTAAATACTCCGCTCTTGAGTTTTAAGAAGTATACCCAAGTGCATCTGGAGAAATCATCAATGAAAGTTAAGAAATACTTGCAGCCAGAGAATGAAGCAATAGGAAGTGGAC
>APFE030482467.1:1083-17265 GCA_000404065.3 Pinus taeda
ACCCCCCCCCCCCGCGCACTCTCCTTTGGAAACTATTAATGTTTATTTAATAAAGTTTTCAATGCGCCAACACCAATTTAACCCGTTTTCTAAAGTTAAAACCCACAGCACCGCGAAAAATTAAGCCTTTAACGTGCGCACACCTTTGCTAAACCCCACGCATCTCCCTTTCCTGTCCACCGTCGGATCGCCGCCCCCAGATCCGACAGTCCTTGATCGCATCGCGCGCCCGATTACGGTGGTAGGTTACCGCCCGATGTTCGACGGTTTTCCCGTCGTACACCGGGACAGGTGGCGGCCTCCCATTGCATCAGGCCGCCCCTAACAGAAACCACCTCCGTATGAAAGGCGGTCCAACGCACAGGGAAAACCACCATCCCCTCACATAACAGGAGCGCCACCTCATCCTACCAGGTCGCCTCCACATCACCTCACCCTGCCTGCGCCCGGCCCACGTCACCCCGTCGTACTGCCACATCACATTGATGACGTCAGCATGTTGACATCACATCCGTACCAAAGGACCCCACTGTTGATGTCAGCATGCTGACATCATCCTCCGTACTGCTGACGTCAGCAGCCAGAAAACCGAAAATTCGCGCAAGAGGAAAAATCGTGCTTCGGAGCTCCGGAATGAGAAACGGAGGCAGTTTTCGATGCGTGATTAGCGCGAAGCGCTAATCGCGCATCGCTACGGGAAATAGGTCGTTTTGGGGAATCTTTAGGGAATATTTTGATTCCTTGGCCCGTTTTGCACCGAAAAGGCCTGAAGTTGCCCAATTTTGCCAAATTAAACCGATTTGAAGACAGGAAGAGACCAGAGACAGAGATTAAAGAGTATCAAATCAAATCAACAGGGAAAAAGCACATCAAAGAGTATCAGCAAGCGGCGGAGACCATCAATGTAGCGGCAAAGAGTATCAGTGAAGATCTTAACAGCGGCCCAAAGAAGGAGAAAATTTAATACCTTCCAGCAAAGTCAAAGAAAGAGGGCGAGGCCACTCAAAACTCTCAAATCATGGTTATTGCACATTTAACTCGCACCAGAACAGAACTACAGATCCCAAAGCACAGTTATTCCAGCAGTACTGCATCGAGGCTCCAAGGGCCATATTGCACTCTTTTGATCCAGCTACCTCTGACACAATTTCAATAGATATTTACTTGCACTTAATTTTGGCACAAGTTTAGGTTTAGAAAGCTCTTTTGCAGACCTGTTTTAGGTCAATTGTAATAAGTAAGTACGAGATATTTGCACTATAAAGACAGCCCTGAACACTGTATTACGGGTTGGTTGGTTGGTTGATTAGTCAACAAGCTATCTCTAGCTGATTTTGCTCCGGGAGAGACTCGCACTGTAATATCTGATAAGTTTCTATAACCAAAGACTGCTTATGAGCCTTGGAGAACGGATTGTTCACTGTGTTCACTGGTTGAACAGTGATTATGGAATTCTCGTGCTGTTGCATAACTCAGTAAGTGTTTCTTACCTCTGTTTTCATTCATGAATTACGCTCTTAAACAGCAGAAAGAAAGATTAGTTTAGAATTTGTTTAAATACACTCTATGCTCAATTTCTGTTGTTTCTTTATGTTTTCTTATGTTTAAGCATAAATATGAATTCCACATGGCTCATGTTTGCCTTAACCCAAGACAGTTATCCAGGGATTCTTCATTGCCCCAAGATAGAGATCATCTTTCCCTCTGTTAAGTTAAATGAGAGATTCTTAAGTGCCTCTCATTCCTTACATATCATTCACCCTTTTAGTCCGAAGATTGTGTTATGAGCAGCTATCCTGCTTCATTATTTCTCTTATGACTAGAAAGACGCACTGATAATCCTAACCCATGACTCCATGCCCAATGGTTTGAAACTTATCACTTCAAAAATTGCCTCTATGCCTGAAAGCATTTTCCTTCCATCCAAACACAAACAAAAACCCCAGAGCCAAAAGCTATCCTAAAATCATGAACAAAGTTGAATCATTAAGAGAGAGCCCCCTCTGATTGCAGGTGGGCTAGAACCTGCAATCCAAAGATTGGTTTTTGGTTACCTCAGTCGTATCCCTACAGGAGCCTAGGGACAACCTGAGTGATAACAGGTACATTCCTTCATCAATCGTGTGATCGTTTCGCTCCCGGAGGTAATGATGCTTTTGCGCTACTCGGTGACCTCTTGTAGCGTCGAAGGCTGCACCTGTAGTTTCAAGTCTGCAATCTGCAAACTGAGCCCTAGCTGAATCCTCGCAGCCGCCTCCTTCGCTTTATGGAACCCAATAGCTAGCTTGTGGATTCGTGTGCCAACAGGCAACTCAGCATTAATCTCCAACTCAGAGGCACTCGAGCAGGCTTCCGCTACCAGTTGCTCCACTTGCTGACTCTATACGACTTCTTCGTCCCATTGGAGGCTCAACTGTTCTATATTAATTTTCTATTCACAGAGTACCTGTTCCGCGCATCCTTCCCTGGCGCGGAGCTCCATCGTGGCGTTGTCCTAGAGCTGGTACAAACTTTCACGCGGGAGAGCAACGAAATTCAACACAAGCCCCGTAAGTCGTCCTAGCACAGCTCTGTCTTCCACATTTTCTGTTATTAGTGCACCTGCTGGAATCGCAATAGTATGAACAATTCGAGCCTTTAGCAGCGGCTTAGTAGCTGACATACCCGTAACCTCATGAGTAGCATTGGTGCCCATCGGTGTTGCCCGTGTCCCAAGTCCCCGTCGCTGTGCGCTGAGCTCCCCCAACACAATCTGATGCTCAAACATGGCCTCGTCGATGGCATCCCGAGTGACTTCGCGAACAGTGTCCCCTATGTCACTTAGGTCACCCGAAGTCAAGGTGGTCAGTTCACCGTCCCATTTAGATGCCTCGACCTTCTTGCGCGGCTTCGTTCGTTTTTTCGGCGGCGACCGTTTTAAGGGCGTGCCCATGGTGGTTGACGGTGTTTCTTCTACGGCTGTCTCTGTGGGCACCTTCTGACTGCTTTTTTCCTTTTTTGTTGCAGCCCCTCCTGCTGGTGTCTTTTCTCTCGAAGTCTGCGCCAACTCCCGAACCGCCTAAACCTCCGCAGCATGTTGTTCATTCTTCTTTTGTTGTGCTACACGCTTAGCTTCATCCTTTTGCTTCCGAATAGTGGCCTCATTGTGCCCCACTGCATCGGGTCCATGCCATTCCAATGGCCAGGTATCCAAGACCGCATCAACAGCGTCGTCAATGGCAAGGAAAGTGAGTGTGGTCCATGTCTGCTCGGGGTCCTTGCATAGCCGTATTTAGACAAAGTGCATGTCCACTTTAAACTCGGAAATGTGCTTCATGCTGTCATAGATTTCGATGGACAGGCAGGGTTGCTCGTTAATCCATTGTCGAATGCTCGCGTCCATTAGTATCCAGAAGATCTTGATGCTCTGGACTCTTACAGTGTCCTTTGTTGCCCACAGTGATGCATATTTGGCAGCTTCAGGCCAATCCTGGTCCAAGGAGGGAAATTGTTGTCTTCGGGTAAATCATTGGTAACCAGGATGATGGACAACAACAACCACGTGTAATGGAAGGTCTTTCCCTCCTCCTAGACCTCCCTACAGTTGTTCAAGAACTCTTCACAAAGGAACTGCGACCAATTGAACCTTTCTTCGGCTACGCATTCCTCAGCGAGCGCAATAACTATCGTTGGAACCTCAATGCCACGACATTTCTGCATCACTTTCCCTGCCAGTGACTGGGTGGCGACACGTACTGCTTTATCTGAAATACTATCAATAACGTACCCCCACTACCCCTTCTCGAGCTTATACTTCTTTTTTATGGTTTCTATCATCGTTACATCGCCACTCTGGTCGCGTCCTTCGCAGGGAAGCTGGGAAATCCTATGAATTAGCTCTGTCGTGATGCGGACAGGTTTGACGATCCATAAGAATCCATCATGTACCAAGCATAGCAACTATCTGATGACCAATATTGTGATAGGAGGCCGAAGAAAGTGGGGAATGGACAAGAGATAGAGCAACTCGACTTTCTCTACCTTTCGCAGCCACTCCTTTGGCTGAAGTGTCGTAACTGTCCCTTCTGCACTCTACTCCATTAGTGCGCTAGTCTCCAAATGGGGAAATTTTGTTGTATCTGCAAGGTCCCAGTCTTCAAATTTCATTGTCAAAATATGGCCAATCACCGAGCTCTCCACTGGAACCCCTTTTCGAAGAGACTGGGTGATGAGTATATTATCGACTTCATCCAGATTGGTAGGTACTTTAGCCTTCCCTTTGCTTGGAGGCACATACTTGGGTCGTCACACTGGCTGGATAGTATCCTCATCAGGGTTTATTTCTTTGACATATGTTGGACAGCTCGCTTCCTCCTCGTCGCTTTCAATTGTGACAGTTTTCGCCTTTTCTTCCATTGTGAGCTTGCTAAAGTGCAGATGTCGCAGCGACCTCCTTACTGATTTTGGAATCTAGGGGTCCTTCTTGGTCTGCGACGTCCTGGGTGATTTAGGAAGTTCAGCTACCTGCAGCATGGTTTTCTGTGGGCTGTCCATGGTGGGGTTTATCGACCTAAGGAATGACTCTCGGTATTACTTTGGCAGGGCTTGAAACCACGGACTATCTTCTAGTTGCTTGTCATTCATCTTGCTCTCGGCTTGAACCCAAGATGTCCTCTTCATCGAATGATAAAGCAAGATTGTGTGAGCCTTTTCTTGTTGTTATATATGATTTCAAATTTAAAATCGGTCGTTCACCCTCTTCGTGGCTCATAAATGCGATTTGTGTGGTTACTCTTACGCCTTAATTTCCCACCACCCGCTCCTACGTGCCTTAAATGGGACACCTTGTCATGAACAGTACCTGCAATGATCACCTTGCATCCTTCCCCCGCGGCAGCGTAGCCCCTGGTACGCAGATGTGTCCTCTGTATGTGATCGATCTTGTGCACTATAGCCAACTCACGTAGCTTTTCTGCAACCTGTTTTATAGTCTCGCGCCCTCTTCCAACTACGTGGAGCGCTGGGACTAGGCCTCCTATGGATAGTCAGGTGGGTGGACCCGTCGTGCAAGCCTTCTGCTTCCCCACTAGACCGGGCTGCGGGCACCCCTCACATTCCCTTGATTCTAGATTGACGTTTGTGCGTCCTTGTGTCCTAGGGTGTAATCGCAACCATGCTAGCAGGGTCGCAGCTTATCCTAGTAGTGTAGGAGAGCCAGCCATGTCCGGTCCCCCCAATGATTCTTTCGCGCGGCCCGTGTTGGTGACTTCTAATATTATTTTGTTAATTTCTTTTTCCAGCCTTGTACTTTTCTTTCGTAGTCTCGTACCTATCTCCTCTAGCTCGCGAAGTTCCATTTTTCCGCGTCGAACGGCTTCCCATAATTATTGAATCCATTCGTGCAGGTCTTCGTGTGCAGGACAGACTGTAGGGGTAATGCCTTGTCCAACCGTGGAGAGAGTCCCCTTATCAGCCTAGCGAACCCTTGTTCCACGTAGATTCAGTTGGGTCGATGGTCGCGCAACATACGACCATACCCTTTGTTGTTGATGGATGACCGTCCTGCTCCACGTCCTCAAATCCGTACCTAGAACTGCCTTTTATATCTCAGCTTCATCTACGCACACCACTGTGGTGCGCGCGGTGCTTCTTCCAACACGTCTTGATGCTTCTAGGCTACAATTGAGGTGTCAGGGTCGACGACTTGTCCCTCATTTGTAGCACCATAATCCGTTGGTCATTGTCTTACTTCCGCAGTCACGTGTCGCAATGATCTAATCATCATATTATAGTTAAGCGTCGTAACTTCATGCAATCGGTACTGCCATCGTTCAGTCTCCTCATCTGAATCCGATGTGAAAGATCTATTGCACTCCCATGAGATTCTTACATCCTCTGTGGGATTCACCTGATCCTGATCTTGCGCTGTTATCTGATAGATGTAGTCCAGTTCATCGTCATTCTCCTCATCACACACCGGTTCGGTGTAGTGCTCTCCTTCCACTGGGTCCAATGGAACTATTACCCATAGTAACTTCTTTTCGAACGTCATTTTCCATCTTTTTAAATTGATGACCCCATTCACGTTCATGGCCCAATCGATTCTAATAAATACAGGGTAAGGATTATTGTCATCAACAATTTATATTACCTCAAAGTCGGTCTGCGTACTTACCCCTTCAATGTCCACTATCACCCCTTGCAGTCAGCCCATCGGTAAGATATTCTACTGGTTGTCCATCCTTAGTTGAATCGGGGACCACTGTAGCACGGGCTTGCCCATGCGTTCCCAGGTTTGTTTAGGCAACACATTCGCATCTGACCCTAAATCCAGGATGACCTGGTCCATCTCGTATTCGTTGATTTGTGCTGTCATTCGCATCTCCCGTCTGGTGCGCAGATCATGTCTTCCCAGTTTTCGGATTATGCACGGCTTGCCCACCCCTGTGCACTTAGTGATCAGCTCTTGTAGCCCTTTAACGGCTTTACTATCACGCAACAACTTCATACATGTCTCTAAAAAGGTAGTAATCATGGAGGGATCCATTCCTGTCTCAAGTGGGTCCCTCCTACCTGGAGTAGAGACTTCCGTGAAGCTCTTTAGAGCTTCCTTAGGCATCCTCCTCCCTTGTTCCACCTTAACTTTACGTTCCCTTGTAGGGGTGTTGTGCCCCTTCACGTCTGTTGTAACCTCTTTCCATGCATCTCCTCCTGTGGTTGCGTCACTCCTTAATACCATGTTTATGCTAGGGTCTTATTCACGTGGTTCCGATCTCATCATTTGAACATTCTGAGTTGGGGTGGGTTATAACACTCCTTTCTCACACATCTAGGCAATTAACGTCAGACAATCTACCATTTCATGATCAAACTGCTCACAATATGGACAAGAGATCCTGGTCGGGTTAGTGCAGTCATGAGCGTAGTGTCCTGGCCCTCCACAGTTATAACAGATCAGTTGTCTGCGGCCCCGCCCGGGCACCATTCCTCTTCCTCGCCCACATCCTTGAAATCCTCTGCATGGCCCTACGGCTGGGTCGAAACCTCGTGCTTCAGTCTACACTCAGTAGGCTGGAGTCCTTTCCATCATTAAGTCATAACTTCGACATGTTCTCTCATCGTGACCCACTGATCAGCAAAAGTTGCAATACAGCTGCTGCGAGGTCTGGGTATACTTCTGCAATAGGTGGCAGTTATCCATTGCGTGTTTTCCACCCACTTGACAAATCGCACACCAGAGCGCAGATGCCGCACTTGGTCCTGCTTGTACCTCCAGTTTTAATGGCATTGGCCCCCCCCTGCCAGATAGTTCGCAAAGACAAGGTAGTGGTCCTTGTCGTGTCCTTGACTCTTGCATTTAATGCAACCTACCTTTGTATGTGCCTCTAGTCGGGGCACCCTTTCTTACTTCAAGCTTTTCATTTCTAAACTCAGGTTTTGTAGTTGCGCATGGATTTGTTGAACTCCCAACCCTGGATCCTGTATTGGAGTGTCATGCAACCTCATTGCGGTCGCTAATGCTTCAACTTGGATTGAGATCTTTTCTTTTAATAGGGTTGTCCTCAGATGCGGTGTCAATGACACCACAAACCACGCACAGTGTTGTGCATTCGTCAATGTCATGTTAGCATCGCGGATGGTGCTTTTTAACCTCTGTTCCAAATCCCACGGGGTTTCACCAGGCAACATTGTGATCTCCTTGAACCCAATAACCGACTGTGCTTCTAATTTTTGTCGGCCAAATTATTTGTTTAATGTGTCCTAGATTGCTGCTATTCCCGCATTCGGATGATCGCTTGAGTATTTTATGTACCATGTCAACTCGCAGTCCTGCAATGCGCTAACTAGGGTATCCTTTTTTATGTTATCATCTGTTATGCCTTGAGCTTCCCATATAGACCTTACCACAAACTAGAACCGACCTGGTTCCTCATTTCCTACACCCTTAAATATCGGCAGCTTGACTGCACTTGCCATCCCAACTTTTGGTGGTGGTGGGGTCGATGTCAGTGTAGACGGATTTGATGTAGGTGAAGCGGGTGGTGGCGTGGACGGAGGTGGTATCAATGGGAAGCGCTCCTTAATCAACCGGACTGCACTTCTCAGCGAGAACCTCACGAGCTCCTCCTCGCTCTCCCGTGAGATAGAAATCAGTGGACTATTCTCTACCCCTCTTCTTCCTCGATAACCTCTTCTGCTCCGCATTACTCCAGACATCAATAAATGCACATAATTTTTTTTTCACACAACAACATTTTATTCTAAGTATTCAACGATTTGATATACTTACCCTGTAGTCCTTGGAGAATTCTCCTTTCCACTCCACTATAACTCACAGTTGTATCTATCACGAACTCAGTGATAAACCCTCCTATTACCCGATCCAGCCAATGATCTACTGCGCGTGCAATTTTATCTTCAGTAACTTATAGCCTGTGCACTAGTTCTGGAGTCCACACAATAGGCTGATCTAGTCTGCACCTTCCCACGCTGTCAGCTAACCTCGCGATCCACTCGTACAACTCTATCAGAAATATCGCAAAGAAGATCTTGTGGATATCTATGTATATATAGCGGTCCAACCAATCTTCCTCCCATATTAACGGTTTTCTCTTTTCCTGAACCACGAACTCATGGAGCTTCAGATCCAACCACTCTTCAAGCTCTTTCCTTGTAGGGTTCCAGTGTTCCGACATCAAACATCCCTTAGGCAGATCCCGGTCCCGACAATGGAACGATTTGTTGGTTTGTATGGACCTGACCTAGGTTCAAAAGAGTTATTTAGCCAAACAAATCACGCAGCTACCGGCCCTTTCGACAATAGCCCGTGGAGCGCGGACTGAGGTCTCACTCGAGGTAGCAGGGGAGGGTGTTGGAACTAGGTTTTTGCACCCTTGGGATGTCATGATGTGGTCTGGAGGGTCGCACGTTGTTCTGAGGCTTCGCGCCACTCTGCTTTCCCGCAGATCTAAACCAGGGTTGTTCCTTATTTCTTATTACTTAATGAGTTATTATAGATCAGATCTACTTGTTACAATCTTTAAGCAAACATTTAATACAGATAACCAGTGCGCGCATTCAGAAGAAATACAGATTTGCATAAACTTAAGACATAAGCATAAGCATAAAGATCGAATAGATAAATCAACCATAAATTAACCAGATCCACAATATCTCAGCTTCACCATAGTCTCTTACAATCAACTTATCTTTATTCAACTTTCCGCCAATACATCCAGATCTGTCATGCGCACTCAACTGCAGGGGTCTGTGCACACAGCTGCAGACTCTACCAAGCCTCTACGCACACAACTGCAGAGCCTCTATCTACCCACCAACACCGTTGACTAAAACTTACAGACGCTCCAAAAATGCTTGCCTCATAAACCCGTTACAATTCAGATCAAACAATGCATATCTACACAAAAACTGCCTCCTAACTCTAGAGCCTTGCTCTATTTATACATTTCCATGGTCCGCGGATCATGGGCGGGCTGACTCAACCTACATTAAGGAATTTAGACTTCTATGATCCATAACATTGTTTAGAGAATTTTCGGTGAAATCACATGAATAATCTTTTGTCGACGCGTTTCGAACCAACTAGTGTGGTTCATCGTCAACCTACATTACTTTACATTATTTTTGGGCGGACAACCCTTTGACTTGACTTATTACAATTCGCGCTCCGCGCATCCCGCGGAGTCTTTACCTTATCTCTACCTAAAATTTCAGGTTTTGAGCCCAAAAACTGTTACGTGGGGTTTCCGCTACCCAACAAATGGTGTGTGGAATTTCACTCGTTTTTCATGGACAACAGAAGCAACATCAAAACTTCGTGTCTGGAAATAGAGTAACAATGAAATTACAGACTTTACCAGTTAGAAGTCAAGCAAATTCTAATTGGCGTGTTGACTTTGAAGTCTTTGGAATCTGCAATGCAATTTTATGATGTTTCCCTCATGCCCACTCTCTCCAATTCCATCTCCTTTCTTTTTCTTAATGTATTTGCAGAACCCCCTTCTTATATTTCTTGTCAATCGCCTCCTCTCTTATGTTGAAGCTGCTTTTGATTATTTTTATCTCCATCAGAAGAGCAGAGCATAGAAGAGCGCATGAGAATACATGTCCTTGTTCTTCCCATGAGTTCAATGCCTCTCATGGTTCATCTTTGCCTTGTTGTTACATCTGCTCTCCTCCTCTTCCTCTGCTTAACATGATCATGTCTCGGCACTCCGTATGAGGAGTGTCTTTCTGATACATCAAAACATTGTGGGGACGTTGAATTTAGTTCTCCTTTTGGGAGAAAAGGCGCTAGGTGCGGTGACCCTAACTCTCAGTTTGTGTGATCCAGATGACCACAGCAGCCTTCCTTTACTAGATATCGATCAATACAAATATCGCATATTGACGCTCGGTCCCATGGGGGGAATGTGAACCATAATCTGACAATTGTTTACGACTTCTTGTTTCACGATGATTTATGTAATGCTCTTGTTAACTACAATCAAACATTGTGGTATGACTCCGAGCTTTTCTATACGGCTGAGGGAGACACCACTATGAGATTTTTGAAGGACTATGATGCGACATTTCTGACAAATCATAGATTCCAAATGCGTGATTCCATTGTATGTGAAGATCATTGGTACTACAATTTGGATTCAGAATTAGACTCAAAGTGGGCAAGCTTCTGTAAAACGTATTTTTAATTACCAATTCAGAATCTCGCTCTCCAATCCAATATTAATCTGAATTTAATACAGAAGGTTTTTGAAATAATGTGGTAATACGACCCAATCAAACATCCAAACTATATGGTGTGCCTGGGTCGTAACAGAATTTCTGGTTATAACATTTCACGATCGAAAACGTTTTTGTGCCAATATTGTCTATACGCGAGGCAAATTTCGTGGTAATGGTAGGCTTCCTATAGCCTTCCACAAATTTGATTACAGAGCTCAGTGCTTGAATTCTTTTAATTTGTGAAGATATATTAAATGCTTCATTTTACCAACACTTTTGAATCATGTTATGTATATGTGTTTCCCGATATGTCAAGCGTGAATTATCTTACACAAAATTGTGGATGACTGATACAGGAGGTTCAAATAAGGAAATTATAATAGGTAAATATGATTTCCCCCTATTTTATATCTCTGACTTATTAAGTTCAGGTGAAATTGCATTTTGTTTTCATTAATATTCATTTTGGGGGTTGTATGAAGATTACATTGATATCCATGTCTTCACTCCACTGCAGGTTACTCCATTGGAGGGTCTACGCTAATAGCAATAGTAATAGTAGCACTTTTCTTAAGGTTCTATGCCAAGAGGAGAAAAACTCTTAGCATGGGTATTGCTAGTGGGGACATGGAAGCAGCGATGCTCCCTCGGCGTGAGATAGGAAATTTGCCAATATTTTCTTATGAAGAACTTCAATAGGCTACAAATTTCTTCCACGAGGAGAACAAACTTGTGGATGGAGGGTTTGGGTTGGTCTATCTTGGGAAACTTCGGGACAGACGAACTGTGGCAGTAAAGAGACTTTACCAAGATAACTCTCGTAGGCTTTAACAATTCATCAATGAGGTGAAGATATTTTCGACCTTGAAACATCCACATGTTGTTCGTCTTTACGGCTGCACCTCTACAAATAGTCCAGAGCTGTTGCTTGTATACGAATTTGTCCAAAATGGGACCCTAGATGACCATATTCATGTCGACTGCAAAAATCCCAATGGATTACCATGGAATGCCCGCTTGAACATTGCTATTCAAACTGTCGAGGACTTGGCTTTTCTTCATATCATTGATCCACCTATATTCCACAGAGATGTGAAATCCACTAAGATTCTCTTGGACAAGAATTTCAATGTCAAAATGGCAGATTTTGGGCTTTGTAGAATTGTCCCTGTCAACACCTCACATGTCACCACTGCTCCACAGGGCACACCAGGGTATGTTGATCTAGATTACCATTAGTGCTATCAATTGATAGAGAAATCCAATGTCTACAACTTCGAAGTCGTTTTGATGGACATCATCTCTGCCAAATTAGCGGTGGACATAAATCGGAATAGAAATGAAATCATCCTTACTAACATGGAGAAATCGAAGATCTAATAAGGGGATTTGCATGAACTAGTGGATCCACAGTTAGAGATTGAAGCAAATCATGAGCTAAAAGTCATGATTAATCCAGTTGCTGAATCAGTCTTTCGATGCCTTGTGTCAGAGAGGGATGGCATGCCACACATGACGGAATTTGTTGCTCAACTCAAGGAAATCAAACAATCATGGGATACCTCCACTGATGGAGGTGAACACTAGTGGGGATCGTTTTCAAAGAATAAAAAGCCATTATCTCTCATATTTGTGCAAGAAAATTGGTCTAGCATAAGCTCCACCCCCAACATCAATGCATCCTGGAGGTGAAAATTTGGAACTTTCTTACCTTCTAGGAGTGTCTGGTATGTGCGGCCAAATCCTGGATCGCTCTTATAAAGATGTAGCCACCCTGAAGTCTCATGCCCATGGGAATCGAGCACAATGATTAGCGCCATGACTGGTGGTCAGTTGAGGAAATCTACAACATTATTGGTGTTTCCCTTCTTGTACTCAATGTTCAATTGGAATTTTTGCAGGTATGTGGACAATTTCTAATGGCGAGCATTCTGCAACTTCCCTTGTGTCTATATGAATGGCAGGGGTTGGTGGTCTGTGTGGATGATTGTTTCCTTCCCCAAAATGTAATGCTTCCATTGACGACAGGCCTTCACAATCGAATACATATCTTTGTCGTAAGTGGGATACTTTAGAATTGTGTCTGAAAGTGTCTCACTATGGTAAGCCATTAGATTCCCCTGTTAAGTAAGAACTGCACCAATAACATAGTCGTAGGCTTCTGTCTCAATCTCAAATGGTTATTACAGGTTTGGTAATGTGAGCATTAGTACAGAGAAGAGGCGATGCTTCAACTCGGAAAATGCCTTCTGTTGGGTTTCGGACCAAAAAGAAATTGCTTTCGCTCCGCCCTTGGTGACTTGACTTCAAGGCCAAGGCCAACACAAACCTGCGGTAGAAATTGGCAAGGCCTAAAAAGTTTCAAAGATTTGTTAGAGTGGTTGGGGTTGGCCAATCCCGAATGAATTGTATCTTGGTTGGGTCCACATGCACACCCTACTCATCAATGATGTACCACAGATATTAAACGTGGGTCACGCCAAAAGTGAATTTCTCCAAATTGGCACACAGCTTGTGTTGTCACATGGTTTGAAGGACCTGTCGAATATGGTGGAGGTGATCTTCCCAACTTTAGCTGAAGATCGGGATGTCATCTAAATACACCACCATGAATGCATTGGTGAAGGGTCGCAAGATGTCGTCCATAAATCTCATGAAGGTTGCGAGGGAATTTTTCAACCCAAAGGGAATGACCAACCATTTGAAAAATACCTCCTTAGATTTGAAGGCAGTCTTCCACACATTGGAGAATTCGATAGGTACCTAGTGATAACCAAACTTCAAGTCAATATTTCTTAAATATTTGGCCCCCTTGAGTTGGTCCAAAAGGTCATCAATTCATGGGATTGTGTATTTATTATGGACAATGATCTTGTTGAATGCCTGATAATCAATACAGAGGCTCCAGGTCTCATCCTTCTTTTGTACTAATATGATCGGGCTACCACAGGGTGATGGTCTTGGCATGATGTGCCCTTTGTGCAAAAGATCCTTAATCTTCCTCTTGATCTCATCATTCTCTAAAACATAACGTCGATAGATTAGTCCATTGGGTAGCGGTGTGCCCAGGGTCAGATCGATGGAGTGCTTGACCTGATAGTGCATAGTTACCCCTGCAGGTGACGTGAAAATGTCCCTATACTCCTCCACGACCTTGTCCATCTACTATTGTTGTTGTGCGGAGGAGCCCTATCTGGAAGTTGTGGCCACAACCTTCTTCTTTCCCTGAGAGTGAATCATAAGGAAAACAAATTTTCTGGTTTGGGAAATGATCTTAGTGCATTTCTTTACAATGATAAAAAAATATGGTGATAGGCGGGGATACATCCGATATCCTGTACAACTTATTTCCCAAAGTAATAATCACAAAGCGAGGTCTAGACTCATATACAACATGTCGCTTCCACAAGTATGGTTGTCCTAATAATATATAACAAAATTGAAGAGGAGAAACATCACAGAGTACCTCATCTGTGAAGGGCTTGATGTTGTAGGGAAGACGACACTGCTAACTAACGCAGATATCTCTTCCTTGGTGAAGCCACCCGATGGTGTACAACTGCGGATTCTCTGCTGAAATGAGGTTCTTTTGGCTCCCGATGTCAACAATGAACTACAGTGGAGAACCTTTCACCCACATCTATGAGTGGAAGAGGCATCCCCCTCCTCTAGATCTTTAGGCTCATTCTTCTGAATTTTGGTGGTGGCCACGGTGGCACTGGGCTCTGCATCAATGATTTGATTCCCTTTGTCATTCCCCTTGTCAGGTTCTGACTTAGAGTTGGAACATGTGTCTGATTTAGAAGCCTTCATCCAAGCCACCTATGATTACTTGGCCCGACACTCACTTGTGTTGTGAGTGGAGCTCTTATGGAACTCACACCATTTTCCTGTGTCCTTCTTTGTCTTTGTGGTGTTGTTATTTGCTTGTGGCTTCAGCAGGTTGTCCTGGGCCACCCTGCCTTGCCTTTGGCCTTTTCTCTATGGTTTGGGGTTACCTTTTCCTTGCTTTGTATTTGCATATTCAAAGTCTCGCTTCTTCTGTTTAAACTTCTACTCAATCTTGACAGCATATCGGTATGTCGTGCTGAGCGAGGAGATGTCTAAGAACTCCATCTCGTCCTGGATGTACTTGTGTAGATAGTCGTGGTACTTGAGTACCAAATGCCACTCATAATCCTTAATACCCAAATTAGTGCAAAGGGTATGGAAAATATTTGTGAAATTCGGCACATCTTGGTCCCTTCCCTGTTGTAGCATGGTCCACTTTATGTATTTATCTTCATAGCTCTCGACAGGATAATATTGTTCCTTGATGGCGTCTCGGAAATAATGCCAAGTGGTTGTGGCTAAAAATAGTGAGTATTACCTCTCATCATTTAGTTCACAGTAGGATTCCCACTAGTCCTTGACGTGTGGGGCAGCTTTGAGAAGTGAAAAAGTAATCTCTTCTCGATTGGAAAAGTCATGAACCGAGGCCACCAACGACTGCTTGGTCCGACACTCACTTGTGTTATGAGTGGGACTCTTGTGGAACTCACACCACTTTCCTATGTCCTTCTTCGGCTTCGTGGTGTTGTCTTTTCTTGCGGCTTTGAGGGGTTGTCTTGGGTCAACCCGCCTTGGCTTTGTCCTTTGGGCTTCGGATTTGCAGTTCTAAAGTCTCGCTTCTTCTGTTTGAACTTTTGCTCAATTTTGACAGTGTATCGGTATGTTGTGTTGAGTGAGGAGATGTTCAATAACTCCATCTCTTCTTGGATGTTTCTGTGTAGGCTGCCGTGGTATTTGAGTACCAGATACAACTTAGAATCTTTGATACCCAACTGTGTGTGAAGGGTATGAAAAATGTTTGTGAACTCCGGTACATCTTGGTCTCGTCCCTGCCGCAGTGTCGTCCATTTGATGTATTTGTCCTCATAGCTTTTGACAGGGTAGTACTGCTCCTTGATGGCATCCCGGAAGTCATTCCAAGTGGGTGCGGCTGAAAATAATGAGCCTGTACTTCCATCCTTCTGCTCGCAGTAGGTTTCCCACCAGTCCTTGACGTGGGGGGCTGCTTTGAGAAGAGCGAAAACAATCTTTTCCCGACTTGAAAATTCATGAACAGAAAATACCCATCTAGCAGATTTAACCACTTATCTACCGCATCTGCGTCTATTTTACCCTCGAAGATGGGGATTTAAATTAACTTGTACCTTAAAGGGTGTGGCGTTTCCAGAGTCGCTGCTGGAAGCCGAAGCGTCACCTCTAGGTAGCCGCTGAAGGATCTGCGCAAAACTGTCCATCATCGCGTTCCGTTGTCGCTCGAGGGCTTCTTCGAGCAAGATTTTGATAGGATCTCCTGCCCCCTCGTCTTTCTTCTCACCGCCATGGGAGGCCATTGGGATTTGCGAGGCTGGTCTTGCAAAGGTTCGACCAATTCAAGCCCTAACTCCTTATATCCCGACCTCGTTGGGG
>APFE030482467.1:50390-77947 GCA_000404065.3 Pinus taeda
CACACTCAGGAGACACCTCTCAGAACTCTAGCAAGCCCACGCACCGGTTAACTGCCCTCCACAGACCGAAGTGGTCTCTGCACCTCGACTCCAGCAACAGAGAGACTGAGCTGAGGCCCACGCTGCTGGTAAATTTTCATTTCAGTTTTAAGTTTCTCACTGACTCGGTTTTGTTAGACAGATTCAGTGGTTGGACGCCTCCTCCTTCACTTCTGCGCCCTCTGCTCCCTATTTATCAGTCCCTACTCCTCGGGCTCATCACCTCCAAGCTTTCTCTCTTCTGCCCTGTCTCACTGCTCCCTCCATCCTCTATGGCAGATCAGCCAGCCCAGCAGAACCCTCCTGAACATGCCATCAACATAGATGGGCTTTTTAGCAAGGACTGCACGATGTGCAAGACCCATACTTTCATGATCAACAGGCTAAGGAGCAAGCTCAAGGAATTGAAGGAGGATTACGAGTCTGATTCAAGATCAAAGAGAAAGAAGCTCGAAAAACAAAAGGCGGAAATCAAAAACTTGCAGGGAAGATGCAGCCACCTGGAGGAAGCCATGGAGCAAATCCGCGCCCTCACTCAAAGTTTTCAAGCTGAGGCTTCTACTAAGGCTAGTGGCGCCCGAAGAGATCCTTTTCCCGACATCTCAGTAACTCAGAAAACTCCCTATGACCTGTAAATTTTGTCTGCTCTGCGGGGCATATGTAAGGCAATATAGCCGTTGTTTGTTTAACTTCAGCATTTTGGGCAGCAAAGAGGTTAAAGGGTCTGCGTACCCAGTTTTGCTCCTCTCTGCCATAATTCAGGAATCCTATGTATCTGTATTAAGTTTCTGATTTTATAATATCAAAAGTATCCGACCTTGTTAAAGAAAATAATAACAATATGGGGACAATAGGGGCACAACAACAACAATAAGGGATACAATGACAATAGTAATGGGGGAATCACTAGTATTATAGGGACCTAACATGCCCCTCTCCTTCAAAAAAGTGTTGTCCTAAATGCTTGAGTAGTTCTGGATGCTTCTATATAAAATTTTCATCCTCCCATGTGGAACCTTCAATGGGTAAGTTCTTCCACTTGATGAGATACTCGGAAATTGATCAATTTCATAGCTATCGAGTTCTTGTTTCTTTGACTGCTTCAGGTTCCAATATGATTTTTCCTTCCTCATCAAGATTTGGAAATATTGTTTAAACTAGAAGCTTGTCACATGTAATCTTCTTTAAACATGAAACATGGAAAGCTGGGTGCACTCAGGAAGCTGCAAGAAGCTCTAATTTGTATGCCATAGTACCTATCTTTTGCAACACCTTGTATGGACCATAATACTTTGGTGATAATTTATTATCCTTATTGGCTTGCTTGAGGGACATTTGTTTATATGGTTGTAACAGTAGGAATATCCAATCACCTACATCAAAACTTCTTTCGTTGTAATGTTGATCTCCTTGATGTTTCACTCTATTCTGTGCCAAGGTGAGGTTATCCTTTAAGAGTTGGAGAACTTGTTGATGATACTCAATGTGATCTTCCACTGCTTGAACCTTAGAATTTTCTCTTAAATATGATGTGATGGATGGTGGATGATATCCATAAAGCGCCATAAATGGGGTCACTTTTGTTGTAGTATGGAAGGAAGTGTTATACCACTATTCAGCTAGAGGCAACCATTTGACCCATTGTGTCTGTTTATCAGATACAAAGCAACAAAGATATCCTTCCAAACATTTGTTTACTATCTCAGTTTTACCATCAGATTGAGGATGATAAAATGAGCCATGAGCTAATTAAGTACCAAGAAAAGAAAATAATTTTGTCCAAAAATTTCTAGTGAAAATGGGATCTTTGTCACTTACAATAATCTTTGGGTTTCCATGTAGCTTTTGAATTGTTTCCATAAATGCAGTAGAAATTGTACCCACTTTAAATGGATGAGATAATGCACAAAAAGTGCATACTTGGTAAGTCTGTCAATTACCACCATGATAACACTCTTTCCTTCGAACTTGGTGATGAGCCTCATCATTGGGTAATTATATGGGCCTTAATTCACCTCCTAGCTTAGTCAAACCAACTATTCTCACAACTTATTGCATACTTTTGATTATATTTTGTTTACGGGATGAGTTAGAATTGGATAATTTTCTTTGTGGTCTAATGTGCATTTAATGCAAGATTAAAGGATAAAGGCAAGGAATTTTGGCAAAGACCTTGGTCAAAACTCGAACAGGAAAAGGGAGAGGAATTATAGGAGGTAAATCCTCCTCATTCACTACCCCTCCATTCGAATATTTCTCCATCAACTCAGAGTGCAAACAACCAAATCATGAGGACTAGAAGGCAACCAAGCAAGTGAAAGACAAGGCACCAGTTTATCTCAAGTTTGGGAGCCAAGCCTCCCTAATTTTAGTTCATTGGAGACTTAAAATGTATAAGTAGAGAGGCCTAGGACCTTGGTAGGATTCGGATTTTTTATCGTAAAACTCTACTCTATTTTCGAGCTGCAAGACTTGTAACAGTTTTTTATGTAATCCATCGTTTTGATAATAAGAATGAGTTTTGTTTTGAGCCAGCACTGAGTTAACTCAAAGGGATGAAGCTCTTGGGTTAGGGCCCAACCCTAGTAGCCAAGGCTCCTCTTTATTGTACATGTATGCTAGCATAGATTCATAGTTTCATTGCTTATTTGCTTAGTAACTACATTCCATTACAGCAGTGTAGATTAAATTGGTTGTATGCTAGTTTGCTTCCATTTGTGCCTTCTTTCAATTAGCAGGTGATCAAGGAGAAAAAGGATCACCATAAGGTTATCAGCAGGTGCCTCGGCCTCACTTCCTTCCTTTGGGAGCATGACTTGAGGAAGATACCCTTCAGCAACCCCAAAAACACAGATTTCTATTTCTTGCATGAGCTTTGGATTTTGTTGTCTTGATTCAGCATTTTGTTCATTTCATTGTCATATTTTTCCATTACTCCATTTCTGTAATAAAATCTCACTCATGCTTTCATTCCCTTCAGCACTCTCTTCTTGCATAATATAGGCAATTGATTCATGCTTTTCTAGTTTATGAAAATATAGCTTGTTGCATAGTTCTTGGAAAACACGCGTGTTTTAAGCACAACAGGTACTTTAGGAGGAGTCCCAAACTTCATCACCTGCGGCCACCTTCCACTTCATCAACCCTAACCATCTCTTATTCCACCATCACCCTCACTAGTTTTTTTGTCCATTTTTCACTGCAATTCCCCTAGATACATTGAGTGACAACACCTCCAACACCTCACAATTAGCTCTCGGTCGTATCATGTAGGTTTCTTGTAATTCCTACAGGATCATCCTGTAGGTTTCTAGTACATCATGTAGGTTTTCCTAAAACGGTTGTTTTGAGGCCGAATTGATGGGGAACTTTTAGGAAGTCACAAAAATCCTCCTAGGACCCTTCCACACCATCCAACCACTCCATCAGCCTTTTAGCCATTCTCAACCACCTTCCATCCACCTATCACATCCACAA
Organism: Pinus taeda; assembly: GCA_000404065.3. Classification (NCBI taxonomy): domain Eukaryota; kingdom Viridiplantae; phylum Streptophyta; class Pinopsida; order Pinales; family Pinaceae; genus Pinus; species Pinus taeda. The sequence continues at coordinate 53,907 of APFE030482467.1, forward strand.
GAACAATTAATTTTCATACTTGATTTTTCCAAAAAAACCAAAATAGTGAAAATAGATTTAGTTTAGTTTTCTTACTTACACATTAGTATGGTTTGATGCTCTTTACTTCTATAGCTTAGATAGCAGCATTAGGTTAGTGATGATTTAGCAATTCTGCTTAGCATAGTTGTTTAAATGATTAATTAGGATATGGTGTGATTTAGCATTACATGTTGTTTTCTTCATTACCACAGTAGAGTAGCTCTCTTAGAATAGATTTTCTCTTCTTCCATCAAAAAATCAAGCTTCTTCTAACTCTATATAAGTCTAGCTTGGAACCCCTGGGATCTCTCGCTGGATGAACAGTGACAAAAGGCAAGACCTTCACTTTTACTTGCGCATATAGTATTTTCCCCTCCAAGTACGAACCCTAGGTTGATAAGTAAAGTTGGTAGCCTAGGAGTTGCAGCATCCTTGCTGCAATACTAGCGCTCATCACTTTTTGGCGCCATTGTCGCGGAGGTGTCTGAGTAGAATGTGGTTATTGCTTTCTTTTCTTCTATTTCTTGTCTTCAATTTTCTGCCATTAGTTCTGCAAAAGTAATCTAGTAGCTAACTTTCTTTCATTTGTCATTATCTTCTTCCCTTTTCATTATGCAAGTATAATTTCAATTCAGCAAGTAGCTTTTTCATTTTGTCAATGATTTTCACTCAATCAACAATTTCATTTCTGCAAAGTAATTTCCAGCCTAATTTTTTTTACAAAAAACAACCCAAAAACATTTCCTTTCATGCCTAATAGGAATAGGGACAATTTAGGGAAATTTTTTCCAAATACCCCCACTGCATCCAATAGCCAACCTTCTCTCTTCTTTGGTGGCTATGAACTGGAGGAACCTTTAGGTGAGAAACTTGACATATTTGAAGAAACTACAGGGGAAGAAGAAGAAGGGGAACCCATTCCTACTGAACCAATGGCTAAAAACCGAAATGACAGAGCGAATGACAGAGGGAATAGAGAGAGAGTTGAGGGTGCCTTCCCCATCAGGGAAACCAATGGGGACACTAAGATGAAGAATATAAGCCCCTATGCCCTACCTCATTTCCATGGCCTGACCACAGAGGACCCTGACACTTTTCTATTTGAGTTTTTTGTTATATGTCGAACCTATGACTATACAAATGATGAGCAAAAGTTAAAAATATTTCCATCTACCCTCAAGGATGCAGTATTGCACTCGTTCTTGGGTTTAACTGTAGATAGCATCACAACTTGGGCTCAGATGCAGCAGGATTTTAACAACGAATATCGGGACTACTGTAGGTCAAAGGGTACTAAAGAATAAATTTTTAGGATGACCATGGGCCAAGATGAATCCTTAGAAGACTATGAAGAAATATTCAAACTCAGTTACAAAAGGGTCAGGTGCACATTTGACACTGAGTCCCTAAAGTTGGTCCTGCGCAGGGGAGTAAGAGAAGACCTTATGGATACCTTACACTTGTTAGCAGGAGGATATATCTACAAATTACCCTATGAGGATATCAAGATTGTCTTTAGAAACCATTCTAGGGTAGCTAGGAAAAAGGGTAGGAGTTGTCAACCTATGGCAATACATCATCTTCCAACTCATCCATCAAGGGTGAAATTGGAAAAATGTTGGAAGATTTAAAAAGTGAGATGTTGCAAACCCTTTCCTTGAAATTGGACACCATGAACATCAAAAGGAAGCAAGAGGAAGCAGAGAGAGAGACTTGGCCATCTTTTGTCCTAGATGCACCAGGAGGCATCCTAGGAATGAATGTCCATTGAAATGTATTGAAATTTGCTCGATTTGTGAAGAAAACCACTCCACAGACAAGGGCCCTTCTTTACTAGGACTCAAAGTTGTATATCAAGGAGTTGAAGGGGTCACTGAGCAGCTTTGCTACATTAACCAAAGGAGGCCTCCTGCACCTAGACCATACCAGTAGGGCATGCAAGGGTCATCCCATGCATATTACAACCCCAACCAAAACACAGTTATAACTTCTTAGGACCCCCTACTCATCCTTCCTGGTCTACACCCCCTCCTTGGTCCTATGTATCTCAGTACCATTCCCACCCACCCAGCCAATCATTTCAACCTTACGCTTTGCCACAACCTCAATGGAATACACCACTCCAGGGGTGGAGGCCCTAATGCAACAATGCTCCAGCTCTATTGCCTCCACCACCTACCCAACCACAACTCCTACACTCTGCTCCACCCAAGCAACCCCAAATTCCTGCCCAACCAAATCCAAACCCGAACAATAGGCAGGCTCAATAAGTATACAGTGGAGAGACATCATATCCAGCTTGTGTTGTGGAAATGTAGGAGATTAAACTAAGTTCTGGGAGAGTCCTCCCAGATAACCAACCTCCCCCTCCACATAGGGAGGTTGAGGAAGAAAGAGAGGAAAGAAACCTTAAAGTAAAACCACCCTTTCCCCAGAGATTAGCCCAACCGCTCCAGCCTACCCTAGAAGAAACTGAACATCTAGCAGAATTGAAAAATCTATGTGTAAAGATCCCCCTTCTCCGGGCAATAAAAAATTTCCCCATTTACAATAAGTTGATTAAGGAGAAATGCTTCAAGCATCCAAGAAGAAGAAAAAGGGATGCCTCTACCATTAATGTTATTGGACAGTTGTCTGACTTAATGTTGGGGCAGGTAATATGTCCAAAATATTTGGACCTTAGAAGCCCGGTAGTAGATGTGCACATCAATGGCACAATTGTCCCACACACTCTAATCGATCTTGGGGCTTACATTAATGTGATGACCAAGGACACCATGCTCAAGCTCAACCTCTAAGGGTCCTTGAGGAAGACCACAACAGTTCTACAACTTACAGACCATTCCACAGTCACCCTTGAGGGAATTTTGGAGGATGTGATGGTATCCATTGACTCCTAGGAGTACCCAGCAGATTTTCTAGTTCTCCATCCTAAGGCTAAGCTTACTAGTTACCCTCTCATCCTTGGGAGGCCATGGTTGGCCACAGCTAATGCTTATGTTAGCTGCAGAGTTGGGAATATGACCATCAAGAACGGGCATATGTCCAACCAGTTAGTCCTATACCCTCCCGCTCAACCTTCTCTAGAGCATGATTTACCTTTATGATTGGAGGAGGAGGAAGAAGATGAGGTTTATTCCGCCCAACTTTATTCTTTAGAAGCAACCATAGGAGGAGGACAACAAGATGAGGATGAATTTATTGAACACCTGCTCCAAAATCCAACTCCTAGTTTGTTACCATTAGAAGAAGAAGTAAGGGAAACCCATAACAATCATCCAATTGACTTACGCTTGGTCGATTCCAACCCACTCCATGTCAAAACCATAGAGATTCAGCCAAGAGAAAACCTTGAAAATTAATCCATCTCTTTCTGATCTCGAAGAGGAAAAGCTATGCAACATGTTAAAAGAAAACCTAAAAGCCTTCGCTTGGAGTTACAAAGGAATGAAGGGAGTGCAACCCTTAGTTTGTACTCACCACATATACATCAAAGAACGTTGTAAGCTAGGCTGGCAACCACAAAGGAGGATGAATCCAGCTCTTGAATATATAGTCAAAGAAGAACTGCAAAAAATGCTAGATGTAGGATTCATTTACCCCATCTTCGATAGTGAGTGGGTCTCTCCATTACTGTTAGTTCCCAAGAAAAATGGTAAGTGGAGGATTTGTGTCGATTACAAGGAGTTGAACAAAGCCACAAAGAAGGATCATTTTCCCCTACCCTTCATTGACTAAGTGTTAGACGGCTTGGCAAGGAAAAAGTTCTTCTTTTTTTTTCCTAAATGGATTAAGTGGGTACAACCAAATTCCAAATCTGCCCAAAAGACAGGGATAAGACTACATTCACATGTCCTTGGGGTACTTTTGCCTATAGGGTCCTTCCTTTTGGCCTATGCAATGCTCCTGCCACTTTCCAGAGAGCAGTCTTGAGTATTTTTGTGAATTAGTACATGATGCAGTGCAAACTTATATGGATGATTTTACACCTTATGGCTGTGATTTTCAAGAAGCCCTGACTAACCTAGGCAAAGTACCACACAAATGCATTGAAATGGACCTGTCTATCAGTACTGAAAATTGTGAATTTTTAATGACTGAAGGGACCATGCTAGGTCATTCAATATCTCAGCAAGGACTGCAGGTGGACCCGAAAAAAATATCCATCATCCAAAGGGTCCCACCTCCACAAAAGTAGAGAGATGTCAGGAGTTTCTTGGGGTTAGTTGGATATTACCGAAGGTTCATAAAGGACTTCAGCAAGTTGGCCTCTCCTTTATTTCGGTTGTTGGCCAAAGATTTTGAGTTTATATGGTCAAAAAGTTGTCAAGAGGCCTTAGACATTCTAAAGGGTAAGTTAACCACTACACCAATTCTTTGAGGCCCAAACTGGGCCCTCCCCTTTCATTTTCATGTTGATGCCTCAAAGAAAGCCATAGGAGAAGCCCTAGGACAGGTAGAGGAGAAACTTCCCCATGCCATCTATTTTATTAGTAAGAAATTGTCAAAGGCTAAGCTAAATTATATTGCGACCAAAAAGGAACTCTTGGCTGTTGTGCATTCATTAAACAAATTTAGGCATTACATTATAGTCTACCAAACATTTGTGCATACTAACCATGCCGCAATCAAATATTTAATGAACAAACCAGATGTGAATGCTCGAATTATAAGATGGTTTCTTTTATTACATCATATTGATCTAACTATTATTGATAAGCCTGGTAAGGAAAATGTTGTTGCAAACTTTTTATTTAGGGTGAATTTGCCTGCGGGTGAAGAAGAGCACTTGTTTGCTATTCCAGTTCTCTCCCCATGGTTTGTTGATATAACAAACTATTTGGTATCAGCATAGTTCCCACCAAACTTTCCCTTCAAAGAAAATAGAAAGATAGTCAGGAAAAGTGCCCCCTTCACCTGGATTAGGGGCAAGCTTTTCAAACTTGGCCCAGATCAAATCTTGAGAAGGTGTGTAAGGGAAGAGGAATTTTTTGACATACTTATGACCTGACATGATGGACCTTGTGGAGGTCACTTTGTAGCAAGGAGGAAAGCATTCAAAGTATTACATGCATGCTATTATTGGCCCACTCTCCATCAGGATGTGAAAAAGTACACTAGTCAGTGTGATCGGTGCTAGAGGATGGGAAAACCTACTTCAAGAGATGAAATTCCCCTACAGCCTCAAGTGACTTTCGAGCCATTTGACAAGTGGGGCATGGACTTCATTGGGCCTATCAACCCTCCTTCAAAGAAAAAACAGTACATTATTGTGTTCACTGATTATTTGACTAAGTGGGAAGAAACCAAGGCAATCAAGGCAGAAACAGAAGAGAAGGTGGCTAAGTTCCTAAGGGAGAATGTATTATACAAATTTGGGTACCCTAGAGAGCTAGTCATAGACCAAGGTAGCCAATTTACCTCCAACATGATTGAATAATTTCTCAACCATCACAAAATCAAGCATAGAACCTCCACTCCCTATCATCCACAAGCTAATGGGAAAGTGGAGGTGACCAACATGGAACTGGAGGGCATCTTAACCAAGGTAGTGAACAGCAGTAGGAAGGATTGGGTAGAGAGACTAGTTGAGGCCACCTAGGCCTATAATACCGCATGGAAGACCACCACTGGATTTACGCTGTATGAGCTGGTCTATGGGAAAAATGCCTTGTTTTCCATTGAGGATGGAAGCCTAACTATATTTGGACCTCAGTCATGCACAGAAAGAGAGATTGTTCCAATTGAATGGCTTGGATGAATTCAAAATGTAGGCCCTCCTACATGAAGAGATAGTTTAGCTTTAGAGGAAGATCTGGCATGATAAACATATTAAGGAGAAGCAATTTCAAGAGGGCGATTGGGCATTGTTATATGATTCTAGGTATAAAGACTTCAAGGGCAAGCTAAGGACAAGATGGCTCGGACCTTATGTTGTGGAAATATGCCATGATAATGGTTCAGTGCAAATCAAAACTATAGATGAAGAAGCCATTCCATTGCTTGTTAACGGGCACCGATTGAAAATGTACAAGAGACCTTTATCAAAACAAGAGTTCATTGACAATATCAATAAAACAATGATGATGGTGGAGCAAGTTCTAGCTCCTCCCTCATCAAGTCACTGAGAAAAAGATAAAAATAAAAATAATAATAATAATAAAGGACTCAAGTGAAAACCTCCATGAGGTGCCTAAGTCCCATCTTTGGGTTGAAAGCCTCATGAGGTAGCCCAATGATGAAAAAAATAGAAAAAAGAATAAGAAGATCCCTGGGTGAAAACCTCCCTTGAGGCGCCCAGGGAAAACAGCTAGGGTGAAAACCTCTCTAAGGTAGCCTAGTTGTTTTTCAAAAGAAAAAAGAGAGAGAAAAAGATAAAATTATTATTTGCAGGTGGGCGAGAAAGACAATCAAGGAACAAAAAGAGGATCCAAAGGGAACCCTGCCTCACACATATTCATCTCCCCCACAACTCATCATGGATCCCTCCATCATTTCTATCATTTTTCCACTCCATTGCTTTGATTTATGTGAAGACTGTGTTTTCTACAGGATCCCCTGAAAACCTACAGGATGATCTTGTAGGAATTACAGTGGCCCAGAAAACCTACAGGAAATAATCTGAGGGCACATGGTAGGTTTGTTGGGTCCCTAAAATTCATCCTAGGCATGATCTAACACCTCACCTCGTCCACCATCATCATCCCTGCACCCACCATTCAAAAAAAAAAAAAAAAACAGTTTCAATAGTTTCTTCCAGTCATAGGAAAAAAATAAAAAATAAAAACAGAGAGTAAGAGCATTACCTAAGTGTCCTTTGCTATACATGCACTCCTACTCCCTTTTTCCATTCATCGCACCATCCTCACAGCTCCAACCCGCAACATGATTAAAGAATTCTGAGGGAGAAGCAGCTACAAGACATCATGTAGTAAATCTTATAGCATCTTATCCCACAGAATGTCAACCAACCGCTACAAGTCTTCACTAGGATGATCCAGGAGCTCAATAGCAGCAGTAACATCAGATCTTCAGTCACAGATACCTACAAAAGCCAAGAAACTATTAACAGGCAGCAAGAGGAGGAAGGAGAATGGAATGCAGCAAATAAACAACACAACACCTTTGACCTTCGACAACTGTAGCATGGCATCAAAACCACAGGTAATTATCCCGCTCGCTCACTCATATGCATCAGTTAATCAAAAGTTGTAAGGGTTACGAGATAGTTGGTTTATAAGTGAAAAGGTGGCCAGTTAACTTGGCCACCTTCGCTTAGTCAGCACATGCAAAATTGGGTGTCCTCTCACACGTGGCTGCAATCAACTCAGAGACAAAGGAGGAGTAGGACAAGAAGTGGTTAACTACGGATCTACAAGGTGGGAGCTGATTACGAGGAGTGGGAAATGATGAGGTGGTAGTGGGGACCAATGGTCCAAAAATGACAATATACCTTTGCTGCCAGCACACCACCTCACCCTGAAAAACCATAAAGGGAAATAAAACATCATTCGCATGCATTCATGCATTCCACCTTCTCGAAACTCCCTCACTCAAGTCTCTCTCATAACTCTAGCCACCCACCGGAAGCAAGGATCCATCGTTCTACACAAGAATTCCTCCAAGAGCATGCATAGAAATTCCTACAGGATAGAGTGTACATGATACAATCTATAGGATCAGTCTACAGGATACACAAAGACAGTCTATAGGATAAGCAGAGAAGAGTTCAAGAGGGGATATCACGAGAATTTTCCATTGCCACCATTCTAAAGAGGTAGCCTCTAAAATTCCATCCCCATTTACAAGAAAATGAACCAGAACTACTCTAAAATCTAGTGAATTTAGCAACTGTGAGGGGTGAATTACATACAAAGTCAACTCTATTTTCCTCTTGAATTAAATTTTTTTTTTTTTTTGTCAAACCTCTTAATTTCTCCTCAAGCCTCATAAGCAAGATGACAGGAGGGTTTAATAGGACAGAGCCCACAAACATTGTGAGGATACAATAGCACACCCAGGTGCTTGAAATATTTATAAGACACAACTAGATGGGGTTTTTCAAAAAATTCACAGGGTATGATGAGGTGGCTCAAGAATTTTCTCACTCCCTCACTCCACATAGCATAATCCATGCCACTATTTGAGTTAGAGGCCTCACTACAAATATCACCCTAGAGCTCATTAGTAGGGTCATCACACTTCCCCTAGGAATTCCATGGAGAAAAGAAGACAAAGGAGATAGTCAAGTGGCAAAAAGGAAATTATTTTTAGAAGGTGAAGAACGCACAGAGGATAAAAATGGAGTAAGAAGGGATAGTCTTCCATACCCATGGAGTGAGGTAGGTTACCAACTCATCAAATATATCTTATGTGAGGGTAGATATAGTGTTGTTTATGGCTACCATTTCAGGATCCTTGAAGAATTAAGATTTAGGGTAGAAACACCAGTTCACCAAAGGCTCAGCATACCCTATTTCTTGACGCAATCACTCATAGACACCAACAACAAAGGAAGGGAATTCCCAACAATTGGCTTACCATCGATTGATTAGGATCCTCATTGAGGATGCCCTCCAAAACCTCAGAATCCCTATAACATGGTCAGTCTTCAAAGACTTTCCGTCAGAGGATGACATAAAAACCCTCACTTATGATGTTAGTCCTTCTGTTAATGAAGAGGAGGCAAAACAAGAAGAAGAAGATACAGAGCTAGATAAGGATGAGATGGATGAAGAAGAAGCTGACACAGAGGAACATGATGAAGCAGAAGAAGAAGAGGGAGAAGAGAAGGAGGATGATGATGAAACATAGGAGGAAATTAAGGAAGGAACTCAGATGAGGAAGAACCACAAGAGGAAGAAGACAGGAAAAATAGAGAGCAGGAAGGCAATGAAATAGAAGGGAAAGAAAACAAGGAGTCACCTGGGGTGTCTCCATAGGCCACTGAGAAGGAGGTATAAGCTTCCCTCATTGCTCTTAGCACCCCAGTCAAGCAAAAAGGAAAAAGAAGGAGGCAAACCCCCCTATATTTCAGAACAAGAAAGAGCACAAGAATCAAACAAGGGAAGCCACAAAGATCAACAAAAATTCGTATTGAGATTGAAGATTCCCCTTCTCAAAGAGACAAAATGCCTTCCCCTAAGTCACCAATCACATATGTAAGGAGGCCTAATACTAAATCAACTTCCTCAAAGGGTAAGGCAATCCTACAGGATCCACAGCAAAACCTACAGGAAGCGAAAACAGTCCTACAGGATACTCTGCTGAAACTACAGGAAGCACAGAAATTAGAAAGCAAGGTAGTGGAGCAGCAAGAAACAAAAGAAGAAGACCCATAGACAAAGGAATCAAGCCCCCAACCTAACTTGGACTCCTATTACCGGTTTATTGAAGGATATAGGGTAATACCTCAAAATTTTTCTATCCCATTGTTTTTTGAACTTGAGAAGGAAAGGGCCAGAACCCACCAATGGATGCAAATCACCAAGTCAAAAGGGGTGGAAGACATTCGGCACATCAAAGAGAAGCTCAAAGAAATGGGCAAAGAGATAAGTGGCTTAAGGGGCAGAGAAGCAATAATGAGAGATCAACTTGAGAGGGAAAATGCATGTCTAAGGGGACAGCTATAGGAAAGGGAGAACCAACTAGCATGTATGGCCAGCCTCTCCTTGGAGGCCATCTAGTGTAGGATGCCAGCTAAAGCCTATGTTCTTTACCTCAAAGAACAATGGTTGTAGTTTCATATTAAAACACTAGCACAAAGGGGCACCATGCCATTTCAGGACTACAAGCATTTTATTGATCTTTGTGATCAAAGTACACTATAGGATAGGGCCAAAATCGCTGAGTTTTATTTGCACAACATGACCCTCACAGACATGAATGTTTGGGATCCTAATGCCAAGATAGGATATCTAAAATTAATGGCTTTGGCATCATGGATGAACCATGAGGAGTCAAGGGCTGTAGATATGAAAAGAATATTGGCCAAAGAGAAAAATGAACCTCTTTTCATCAAAGCTGAATAATCAAATCCCATGGCCCTAATCAGCACCCATAATTTGATTACAAATGACCATCAGCTGGCACCTAGATATCTTGCTACCCAAGTGCAAGCCATTTCACATTTTGAGGATGTGTTTAGGCTGATAAGAGATGATAGTATACATGTCTGCCTAAGATGATGGAACACACTACCACACAACTTGAAGATCAGAGAATATCACTCCCCTCAAAGGTTGTGAGAGGCACTCAACAAGACACCTATGTATAAGCATTCAATGCAAAGGTTGAAGGTCAATTGGATAGGCATAAAACTCAGTCCACCACTACTCCTAGGGATGCTAGAAGGGAGAAAAGAAGAAGAAGAAAAGAGGCAGTGGGAAGAGGTAGAAAAGAAAGTAGGCTTCTATGAACAAGAAGAAGGGACCACATCAGAGGCATGGGATGTCAGAGAGGCTATCAGAGCCATGAAGGACATGGACATTGACTAAGTTTCGCAGAGGATCAGCAACACTTTTAGTAAGGGGGTGATGATGAGCCTCATTATTGGGTAATTATATGGGCCTCAATTCACCTCCTAGCTTAGTCAAACCAACTATTCTCACAGCTTATTGCATACTTTTGATCATATTTTGTTTATGATATGAGTTAGAGTTGGATATTTTTCTTTGTGGTCGAATGTGCATTTAATGTAGAATTAAAAGATAAAAGCAAGGAATTTTGGCAAAGACCTTGGTCAGAAATCGAATGGGACAAGGGAGAGGAATTATAGGAGGTAAATCCTCCTCATTTACTACCCCTCCATTCAAATATTCCTCCATCAGCTTGAAGTGCAAACATCCAAATCATTAGGACTAGAAGGCAATCGAGCAAATGAAAGACAAATCACCAGTTTATCTTGAGTTTGGGAGCCGAGCCTCCCTAATTTTAAGGAAATCATTAGAGACTTTAGATATATAAGTATAGAGTCTTGGGACCTCAGTAGGATTTGGATTTTTTATTGTAAAACTCTACTTAATTTTCGAGCTGCAAGACTTGTGACAATTTTTGATGTAATCCATTGTTTTGATAATAAGAATGAGTTTTGTTTTGAGCCAGCACTGAGTTAACTCAGAGGGTCAAAGCTCTTGGGTTAGGGCCCAACCCTAGCAGCCAAGGCTCCTCTTTATTGTACATGTGTGCTAGCATTGATTCATAGTTTCATTGTTCATTTGCATAGGAGCTGCATTTCCATTACAACAGTGTAGATTAGATTGGTTGTATGTTAGTTGCTTCCATTTGTGCCTTCTTTCAGTTAGCAGGTTAGTAAGGATAAAAAGGATCACCATAAGGTTTTCAGCAGGTGCCTCGGCCTCACTTTCTTCCTCTGGGACCATGACTTGAGGAAGAGACCCTTCAACAGCCCCAAAAACATAGATTTCTAGTTCTTGCATGAGCTTTGGAGTTTGTTGTCTTGATTTAACATTTTGGTTCATTTCATTGTTATCTTTTTCCATTACTCCATTTCTGCAATAATATCTCACTCGTGCTTTCATTCCCTTCAGCACTCTCTTCATGCATAATATAGGCAATTAATTCATGCTTTTCTAGTTTTTGAAAATATAACTTGTTACATAGTTCTTGGAAAACACATATGTTTTAAGCACAGCAGGTACTTCAAGAGGAGACCCAGACTTCATCACCAGTAGCCACCTTCCACTTCATCCACCCTAACCATCTCTTGTTCCACCATCACCCTCACTAGTTTTATTGTCATTTTTTCATTGAAATTCCCCTAGATACATTGAGTGAATCTAGCCATCTCTAATCTTGGATATTGACTCCTGAGTGTTCCTAGACCTTCTAACACCCATCCCACTCATCACACACCTTTTCCAAGCTTCCCAACACTTCACAATTAACTCTTGTCCGTATCATATAGGTTTCATGTAATTCCTACAGGATCATCCTGTGGGTTTCTAGTACATCCTGTAGGTTTTCCTAAAATGGCCTGTTTTGAGGCTGAATTTGTGGAGAAATTTTAGGAAGTCACAGAAAGCCTCCTAGGACCCTTCCACACCATCCAACCCCTCCATAAGCCTTTTATCCATCCTCAACCACCTTCCATCCACCTGTCACATCCACAAGAACAGTTAATTTGCATACTTGATTTCGCCAAAAAAAAGTGAAAACAGATTTAGTTTAGTTTTCTTGCTTACACATTAGTATGGTCTGATGCTCTTTACTTCTGTAGCTTAGATAGCAGCATTAGGTTAGTGTTGATCTAGAAATTCTACTTGGCATAGCTGTTTAAATGATTAAATAGGATATAGTGTGATTTAGCATTACATGTTGTTTTCTTCATTACCGCTGTAGAGTAGCTCTCTTATAATAGATTTTCTCTTCTTCCATCAAAGAATCAAGCTTCTTCTGACTCTATAGGAGTCTGGCTTGGAACCCCTTGGGTCTCTTTCCGGATGAACAATGACAACAGGTAAGACCTTCACTTTTACTTGTGCATATAGCACTGTCACCTCCAAGTTTGTACGAACTCCGGGTTGATAAGTAAAGCTGGTAGCCTAGGAGTTACAGCATCCTTGTTGCAATACTCGTGCTCATCACTTGGGTAAACCTATGATAAAATCCATTGAAACCTCCTCCCAACATTGGCTTGGAATGGATAAAGGTTGTAATAGTCCTGGGGTCTTAATTGTTTCAACTTTATTTTGTTGGCAAACCAAACATTCCGCCACAAACTTTTGAATATCTGATTTAAGGCCATGCCAAAAAAAAATCCTTATTAACCCTCTGTAGTTTTTTGGAAATCTCGTGTGCCCCTCCTAAGGGAGAGGTGTGCAATTCCCTCAGAATGTTTTGTTTGAGTTGTGAATTCTTACATAGGTATAACCGATCCTTGTACCATAAAAAATCATTTTTCCAGCTAAATGTATCAGATGTACTGGGATCTTGTTGTATATTTTGAATGAGTGCCCACACTTCCTCTTCATTCTTCCATTCATCCCTTTCTTCATTTATCTAATCTGGTTGGATAATAGAAATGCTTCCACATCCTCATCCTTTCTTGAGAGTGCATCTACGTCAACATTTTGCTTCCTTTTTTGTAGATGATTTAAAGTCATAACCCAACATCTTTGTGACCCATTTTTATTGCTCTTTTGAAGATAATATTTTTTATAAAAAGTATTTAAGACTATTCAAGATAATATGTTTTTACCTTGAAGTGTCTTCCCATCAGGTAGGCTCGCCATTTATTAAGTGCATGTAGTATTTCCAACATGTCCTTCTCATAAATAGCTTTGTGTAAATACTTTCCTTTGATTGGGTGACTTTCGAAAGCAATGGGTCTTTCTTCTTGCATTAAAACAACACCAATTCCATTTCCTGGCACATCACATTCCACAATAAAGGTTTTTGTGAAGTCCAGTGTAGCTAAGATTGGTGCTTGGCACATTGCCTCTTTAAGATATTCAAAGGCCTTCATTTCTTATGGGTCCATGAAAATGCATCTTTCTTCAATAATGTTGTTAGAGGTGCTGCTATTCTCCCATAATTCTTAACAAACTTACGATAATACCCTGTCAACCCGAGAAATTCTCGTAGATGCTTTATGGATGTGGGGATTTTCCATTCCTTAATCATTTTAATTTTTCTAGGGTCTACCTTAACACCTTCATGAGATAAAATATGACCTAGATATTCCACCTCTTGTACTCCAAAGAAACATTTGGAGATTTTGCATATAATTGTTTCTCCTCCAATAGTTTGAGCACCATGTCAACATGTTGGACATGATCCTTCCAAGACTTGTTGTAGATTAGTATATCATCAAAAAATACTAACACAAATTTTCTAAGGAAGGGTTTGAAAATGGAATTCATCAAACCTTGAAATGTAGAAGGTGAATTAGTAAGGCCAAAAGGCATGACCAAAAATTCATAATGACCCTCATGAGTTCTAAATGTTGTTTTTGGAATGCCTTCAGTCTTCATTCTGATTTGAATGAAATATGCGCTGAACGAAGATCCAACTTGGTGAAGTAAATTGATCCATGCAATTCATCAATGATAGGAATGGGAAATTTATCTTTAATAGTGAGCTTGTTAAGCTCCCTATAATCTGGACACATGCGCCATGATCCATCCTTCTTATGAACCAATACTACTGGAGCACAAAAATAACTTTGAATAGGTTGAATTATGCCAGCCTCTAGCATTTCTGCAACCATACGTTCAATTTCACTCTTTTGGACATAGGGATATCTGTAAGGCCTGATGTTTAGAGGAACACTTCCTGGAATCAAATTAATAGCATGATCATGATCACAAATAGGTGGGAGGCCTTTGGGAGTTGCAAATACCTTGGAATGATTGTCCAAGGCTTTTTGGAGATATGGAAAAATGGATGATTTCAATGTGGGAACCTCTAGTGAACATAATTGTGTAATTATGCCTTGTTGTTCTTTCTTTAGAAGCTTTGTCATTCTGTTAGAGCTGATTATCTTTCCCAGTTTCCCTGTGATACCCCTTAATTGAACTTCCTTTCCTTCTAAAGAGAATTTCATGAAAATTTCTTGAAAATTAAAAGCTATGGTAGCCATTGGAATTGTTAGAGCCTAGATTGACCTCAGGTTGAATTGAAGCAATTCTGGCGTAACCACAAACCACGCTTAACCTAGTAGCTAGCCCTACCAGGTCGGGAGAGGGCTCTCTCCTTGTCAATCTCAGTCAAGATGACTGGATCAAATATTGATTTTAGGCTAGGTATATTATCTCTAGGGTTCTTTTGATTGATTTTGTTGGTTTTGTTGTTGGATCAAATGGAGCAGGCAGCTTTGGGTCTAAGAAATCAAGTCAGGATTGCAGGGTGTTCTATGGGGCGAGGTAGGTAGGTGTTTTAGTACTTGAAATTGAGTGAGATGGTAGGTTTAAGACTGGTGAGGAGCTGAGGAGGGCATTCAAATATCATGAGTCCTCTTCAATCAGTATAAAAACATCAAAAACTAAATGGATTCCCAAGGCAGAGCACTGTAACCAATGTATTCTACCTATCTATCTTGATTTCATTTAGTTATAAGAATGAATTAGATTTTGGCACACATAATAGATGAGAAAAACTAATGACAGAAGAAGAAACTATGCAAAAACACTTTACCACAAGTATCCCATAAAAATAGCTGCAAATCCTGGTTTATTTCCTTGCCAAACTACTGATAAATGTGTATAATGTAGCTCAGAGCATCCAAGAGAGTCCAACCTTTGCTAATGACTGAAAAAATACATAATATAGACATAAAACCACCTATGCTAGCCATCAAGGGTCGAATCCAAGAGATAAGGAACTGTTACAACCATTTCCAAACAAGGAACAAGAATATAGGCAGTGGAACAACTTGCCTCTATAAGCATGGAAATTGATTCATTGACCCCCAAACCACCTCAAAATGATGAATCTACCCTCTAAGATCATTTCACAATTACACTTACATATAATATCATTAATTACAATCATAAATTCATCCATGAAGAGAGAAAATTCAACTTGCAGAGAAACTAGGCGAAAACTGGATTTTTTGGGCAAACTGGCTCTATGCATAGCGCCACTGGCCAAGTATGTAGCACCGCTTCACAACCACTTTTGGAGGCCTTCCCCTTGGTCAAATTGAGACAAATATAGCTCATTTGAAAGGTATTCCTGTCTAGTTTTTGAAACATCTTGAATTTTTTCATTTGTATGTCATCTGCCCCTCAAAAGTAAAATCTCTCAAGGCTGCTTCTATATGTCCAAAAAGAGGCAGAGAGGTCATTTTTTGGTAGTTTTTTGCCCTTTTGGTGACCAAGTTTTGCTCCAAAATTGTTGAGATTTTTTGGGTTTGATGCTCTCATCATGCTGAATCCAAATATGTAAGCCATTTCTTCAAAAAGTCCTCCAGTGAAAAGTGTAGCGCTGGTGGCGCTACATACCTAGGGAAATTTTCTGTGTTTCAAAATTTCAAAAATTGAAAATGACCAAAATTTGTCAAAACTTGCCCAGATTTGGTGCAAGGCACCATCATTAGTTGCTTTGATGGTCTAGTGAGGCTTTAGCCAATATTTTCAATCTATATTACTCCATTTTAATCTTTAAGGCCTTCCTCAACCTAGCCTTAATGTAACGCTCATAGTTCTCCACATCAATATCTTGACCTTTCTTCCAAGTTTCACCCACATCTGGAATACCTGTAGCCTCTGAAATGACAGCTGGTGATAACTTGAATGTAATTCTAGCAAGGTTTACTTCATTGTTGTCCAAATGTGTCACAAAAAATCTTGCTAACTCATGATGAAATTTAACCCTTTCTACCATTTCACAAAAACCAAACCATGACTGGTGTTTAAAACAAGAAATGGAAAGTGGGCATGCTTGCAACTCTCTCAAACTGATAGGCTCCTCTCTGATAACCATTCCTCCTTTATGAGGCTTCATGTGTTGTATGTTTCTCTCTCTGGAACTATCACTAAGGGTGTATTCTTCAAGCTCATGTTCATTGTCTCTTTCCATTGTTTTTATTGTTGTCATCACTTGTGGTGAATGAAGAGATAGGGTGGATGAAAGATGAGTATGAAGAGATTTTATGGATGAGTAAGTGAGAGTGAATGGGAGTGTGAATGATATTTAGGAAGTGAGTAGGGTTTGGGAATAGTGTAGGGTTTAGGGATGCATGTAGGAGTAAGTATGTATGGTTTTGGGGAGAATATATAGGGTTTGAGAAATTTGTATGTGGGAATGGGATTTGGGGAAAATATATGAAGGAATGAGGTTTAGAGAATAATAGCAAATGGATGAGAAAGGAAAACAAATGAGAAAGTGAGCTTGTTAATTTTTATGAGATAGTTTGGGTGAATGCTAGGGTTTAACTTTATGAGTGAAACAATCACCAAGACTTGATGCAAAAACCCTTTTCAACAAGAAAGATTTGATTTACTTACTTGCAAAGAGGTAATTTGAGAGATTTGAAGCAAATTGAGATATTTTGGATCGTTTTAGGGCTTGGCTACCAGGTGCGCAGCGCCTCACCCAGGTGCGTAGCGCTCGTTCACTTTTACACTGAGGAAATCTGCTAGGTGTGTAGCACCAGTTACGTGCGTAGTGTCGACCTTTGGTGCATGGCGCTGGCCAGGTGTGTAGCGCCAGCCTCTGGTGTGTAGCGCGGATCTGATCTTGTCCTAAAACACAACACTTTCACACCTTTGCTCAATGACACTTCAAAATCACCTTTTAGCTCTTGATTTTCAACTCAAACCATGAAATGATCAATAGAGGGATAATATTTATATAGTTTTTCCACTTTTTTATTTTTGATGTACAAAACCCACTTTGTAATGTCTATTTTCCTTTCAAATACTCTGTTTTTCTAATATTTGACTTTTTGCTTGGATAGGTGAACTTATGCTCAATTTCTTTGACTTTTTGCAGTGGCATGTACTTGGTAATATCACCAAGTGACCAGGAGCAACATGGAACCATTTATTACATATAGGATCAATAAAATTACATGAAATTTACAAATAATATACCAATGCTCTGTTTTCAGCTTAAAAATTAAGAAATTAGTACTTTTTTTATGACTATTGTCATCCTCATGTGTCTGTTGACCATGATTAATCAATACTCACTGAAATTTGACCATGGTGAAACCCTAATACCTAATGAAACTAAAACCCTAAGACCCAAGACCTAATTGATGAAATAAACTGAAAATAAGTATGAATCATTGACTAGAAAAGGAGGTCAGTGGATATATGTCATGAGGGAAAAACTGAAATGAACCCTACCATCAGTTGATCCATGACCTAATGGAATGCAACTCATCAGAATGGGACACCTAGTATGAAATGAAAAAGAGTAATTTTGATCACTAATGGCAGTGTGAAGACACTGACACTAACAGGACTCCTAGTACAACATCAGCACCACCCATTGGAATGGAAAGCATTGGGCTATTCAATACATATTCTCCCATGGATAGTGTTGGCACTCAGTTTTGGTCTATTTTTGCTTAGGGAAACCTACCTAAGCCTTATATTTTCCATCCATTTTCCATCACATCCATCTCATTTTGATGTATTTTATGCATATTCAGGTGTTTAATTTTAATTTTACAATTTCTAGAAGTCTTATGAAAAATGAGTTTCAAGTGCAATTTTGGACTGAACCAGAAATTCCCATAATAGATATGTGGATTACATGTTTGCAGGACACTTGGGCTCGAGTTTGATGTATGGATGGACAGCTTGGGAACTAGGACTAAGCTAACTCCACTTGGTTCAGCCAAAACAAACTTTATTAGGCCCGGTCAAGGCTGGTCAAACATGACTAGTCACCGGAAAATCCCTAGGAAATAGGGCAGTTTTGAGATTTTATGGGATTGACCATATTTCTTGGGATGAATTGGATGAGTTTGACTTAGATAGGTGTATATGGGTAGATATGAGTGTTAGAGATAATATAGATCAGTTTGTTTCATTAAACCTCTATTTAAAGCCAAGACTTTGATGGCTTTTGTAATGGAATTTATATGTAACTTTTGTATAATTTGAGTTGGGAGCTAATTTGAAGAACTTGTTTCATTCCAATTTGTTGTTCATGCTTGGTTGATTTACTAAAGTTGTTGTAGCTGAGATTTATTCAAGTGTGAAAGGCAAGGGTGGAGGGCCCCCACACCAAGCTAAGTATACTTCTTGGTTCAATTTTCATAGTTTTCATAAATTAGTTTTTGTTTCAAATGTATTTAGATGTGTGATGATTTCTGAATGAATATTGGTTTAATTCTAATCTACATATGAATGGACACAAAGGAATTTAAGTTAAATTCACCTTCTATTTGATCTTGAACTAAAACTGAATTTCACTCTCCATTTCCTATTTGAAGTTATTGCTGCATTTCTGGTTTGAAGCAATGGTGATTATGATATGGTAGGATTGTGAAGAAGGACAATCTGGACGTCCTTAGTCAGGAGCCTCTTCTTTTACATCTTCTGCATCATAAACCATTGTTAATTAGTGCTCTTAGATTTATCTTCATGAAAGTAGTATTGTAAGGAAGGACAACGCGGTTCTCCTAAGTTAGGAGCCTCTTCCCTCATATATTACATAAATGAATTAGAAATTGTTAAAATAGGTTTATATTTGTAATATGTACTTCCTTAATGCTTCAAGTTTTATCTTTTAAACTTGATTATACCTGACGTCCATATACAGTGGATTTGCCTCCAAGTTTTACAAACCCGGATTGATAATTAAATACTTGTGTTAATTTGGTCAATAAATTAGTCCAACATTTTGGCGCCATTGTCGGGGAGATAATTATCAGCATAGTCAAATAGAAGATAAACAAAAACACTAAAAATTTAGTTAAGATACATTTCTCTTAGTTATGTTTCTTTATGCCTAGAAATAGAGATCCTAAAATTAGGTTTCCAAAACAAAACCCCCCAACAAAAACATAAAATCAAAAAATAACTACAAAATCCATTTTCAACAACAAGATCTAAAATATGATGTTAAAGAATAAGCTACAACACTACTCCATTCTTCAACATTCTTTCTCACCAAATCTTGATCAAATAAATCTTCATGTCCAAAATTTCATTAAAATATATTTTTCAAATTTGGATATGAGTTCACTTATGATCTTGTTACGAAAATGGATGCACTGGAAATTCTCTTATACTTGAGAGAATGAATTATTTTTCTAAAATAGAATAGGATAGAATAGAATAAATAAACAAGTAGAATAAATTCACAATAAGACTTCCATAATAAATTTGTTTCAAACTATTTCTTCAAATCATTGTTCAATATTCATTTGAAAGGACTACATGAAAAAATGCAGTAAGAACAAGCCTATTTTGGGTAACCATATAGGATCATTTTGAAATCATGTTGTTTTTTTACATATCTCTTGAAATCTAGTTTTGGAATCCATTTTGAAGTTTTCAGTTTATATCACAAATAAAAATGTGGTCAAAATCAAAACTAGGTCTCAAGTGAAATGTTGCGGACAGAGTTAGTACAGCCTATATTTGAAGTGTCTACTGGAAACATTTTTATCTTAATTCATAGGGAAGATATACCTTGGAATATAGTTTCCAAAGCAATTTGAATCACTTCAATCAGGTATCATATGAAAAAGTTATTCTTGAAATACTAACTGCTTGTCGAAAAATCTGCATGGTGACAATTCTAGGTCTTGAATGTTCATTGGCATATTTGAAATATCAAATCATCTTCAAAACCTGTTTATATGGGAGATATATATTCAATTCTATTTTAGATACAATTTGAATCATCCCATTTTTAGGTGAAATGAAAAATTTATGCCACATTTAGTGACTGCATGTCTTCAAAACAATATAGTAAAACTATGCCTCCTAGGCCTGTTCATCACCAATTTTGTGATATCAAGCCTAAGAATTTTTAAAACCTGTTTCTATTGGAAATACTAAAATGAATCTACCTTAATATCCAAGTGGAACCACATTGATCTGATCTTTATCAAAGAAGTTACGCTTCAAACAGTGATTGTTGGTCTCGTTAAAAATTAACAAGCAGCTCTATCAAACATGGCACTCCTTATAATTTTTACCATATCATTTTAAACCATTTTGAAAACCTGTTTATACTGGAGGTAGCCATATGAAGTCACTTAAACTTGGCTTTGGAATCACTCTAATAGGATATCAAACAAATATTTTGTAAACAAAATACCGTTAGGAGGTTTAGGTTGGCCACCATTCCTCAAAGGGGTAAATAAATGCATTATGTTTGTCTATCATATTTGGACTTGTTTTCTAAGCAATACTTGTAATTATTTACATGTTTATTGGAAGAAGAGAGACTGTACACCTCTCTTCCTCCATCATCTAATGTTGTATTGCAGGCAAGTGCGATGTTTTTGCAGGTCATAGGAAGAATGAAGGAGTGAACTCCATGGATTAAGTATTTTTCAAACTCAAATTGACATTCCAGAATATGAATACAAATGTTCAAGTCAAAGCAAAGTGAAAATTCACCTGATGTTGAGTTCATTCAATGAAACTCAAACTCTTGAAGCTTGCTCTTAGATGTTGACCAACAACACCAACAAACCCTACAACATGATCGAGATCAAGGCAAAAAGACATGAAGATAATCATCAGAAGAAGCAGTCAAGTTCAGTACCCAGTCAAGTCACGTCAATCTTGAAATAAGCCTCTCATATTGAATTCATATTGTTCATGATTTGATCATCATCATTTTTTCATGATTTGAATTCATATTGTTCATCATCCATACTGTATGTTAAGCTCCATGACCAAGCATGTTGAAGCCCAGACTTACTACTACCATAAGCTTTTCATACTTCCCTACTCCATTACACCCCACCTCCATTCAAAAAATAAAAAATATAAAAAAATATAAAAAGATCAAAAATAATAGAGTTTGGTTGTGAAAATCCACGAAAGTGGCACAATACAAACTCGAATTCATATTGGAAAACCAACCAGCTTGGCCAATATGAATTCTCTATTTTTTTTTACCATTTCTTCAGTTTGAGTTTGCAGGAATCATCCTCCAAAATAAGCAAGACTTGATGACAAGTCTTCCCATCAGCAAGGGGGGAAGATTCGCAAAAATAAACTTAGTTGTGCAACTAAATTGATGACGAAACTTGTATTGTTGGCAGTTGGGACCTGAAATATGTTTGAAATAAATTGCAGAGGGACCTGAAATGTTAGCAAAAACATGTATATATTGCATAAAAGTGTACATGACAAAAGGGACCTGATTTATTATAAATCAATTGCAGAGGGACCTGAAATGTTAGCAAAAACATCTATATATTGCATAAAAGATGTACATGACAAAAGGGACCTGAGTTATTATAAATCAATTGCAGAGGGACCTGAACGACATCAACAATCAATGGACCAGAATCAATGAAGGATGATAGAACAGAAAGCATAAATAAGCTCTATCTATCTATGATATTTGATCAAGACAACTTCATCCAATATTGTTAAAGAACAACAACATTCATCCAATACTATAGGGAAGTACAAGTATCGTAAGTGCACAATTTTGTTCTTGCAAATTTACATTTTTGTAGAAATTTCTAGACATTGTTAAAATTGAGATTACTACCTGAATGCATATTTTATATTCATTACATTACCCTCATCCTATATCCATTATTCTATACCCATTAGCCTATGTCCATCCTACATTTACATTCTACATTTACCCTATACCTAATCCATTGTACATATGTACATCTTGTATTTCATTCCATAACCAAGTATTTTTCCTCAAAGCAAAAGGGATCGAATGGGATGCAATGAAACCTGCACAAACAAACCAAGCAATTAGCATCATGGAAATAATTTTAAACATGACATGAATGGTCATTTTAAAATTAAAACAATATGTTAAAACAACATAGGAGATATAAGAGATGCACATATTGCAAAGCATACAAATCAAAAAAATTAAACCTTATCATGGCGCATAAGAAGAAATGTTATTAGTAATATATGCATGAAATATGATACAGTGGCAAATATATGGTAATATGATGGGGTAAGGCTATTATCATAGAAAACTTATGGAAATAGATTGCAATAAATAGCAAACATGTGCATTATGGAAAATCCATTAAACAAATCAAATCGAAATGATTTATGGGTGTATGGTTCATATGGTGGAAATACAATGAGAAGGGATGAATGGTGAATGCAAGCAACTGTAGGTAGTAGCGAAAGTGCAAAACAAAACCATGATTCATGCAACCAATGTGGAAATCAAAACATAGTATATATGTTATAGCGTATTGTGGGTTTGATATGCAGGACATCCACGAATGGATTGGAGGATGGCCACAAATGAATCAAACGTAAGCCAAGGTATATAAGCTGAGCTAAAATCATAATAAAAAATTTTGAATTCAAATGCAGAAATAATGAACCATATTTTCGACAACAGGGTTGAAATAATTTCGATTTAGTATGCAATTTGCATGACATCTGGTCAAAGGACAACAACCAAACAGTGAAACAGTCAAAACATTTTGAAACAAGCAAAAAAAAACCTGTGCGTATTAATAGAGAAGAGCTCTGCCATTGTTGAAGCTCAAAACCTTAAATTTGTTCCCATCACAGCCGTTGAGAGGCTCTAGAAGACGGTAGATGCCATTGGCCAGTAGTTGAGGGAAGTAAAACGTTTTGACAAAGGAAGCGAAGGTAAAAATAGAGCGCTAAGGACCTGGAGAGATAAGAAGAATAAGTGGAGATAACTGAGGGATAAGTTAAGAGATCTAGCCAATGTGTAAGCTCAAGCAGAATAGACTGAGAGAGAGATTTCGTTTTCATTAATGCAACAGATATTTTTGACAAAATCTCGGGATGTTTTTTTAATGAAAACATCAGTTATAAGATAGAGCCCCTCCCACCGCTAATATATGTCATTGTTTTCATTAATTGAGACTATTCCATCAGTAAATCCATAGGGTGTTTAAATGAAGTTTAACAGTGGGAAAGGCAAGTTAATTGGGCCACGATGCAGAGGAATCACAACACTTCATCACAGCCAGGTAAATCGATTTAACTTCTCCATGAAATCGCTGAGTTTATTAAATGAAACAAGTGTTTTCATAGTGAGGTTTATTGCTTGCATGATGAAATATCTTCAGATTAATTGCACAGTGGATTGATTGCACAAATAATGCACAATGATATAGCTTCAGGTTAATGAATGAGTTGTTCGCTGCAAGGTGGAGAAAATCAAAATAAATCATGACTAATAGATATCGGTTCTCCACGAAACAAAGTGTTTATTATGGTTGACTGCATGTTGAAATAATGAATGAGAAGTCTTGAGTGAAGTTTTGAAAGCATGTAGTTGTAAAAACGCATAGTCGCCAAGCCTAAAAAATTACACCTGTACATGTGTTTTTATGAACAAATAGTATGATAAGAAACCAAGATTCAGTTCAAATTGCA
>APFE030482474.1:0-18982 GCA_000404065.3 Pinus taeda
AAAATGTTGTTGTAGATGCACTCTTAAGAAAGGATGAGGATGTGGAAGCATTGTTTTGTGCTATTTCTATTATCCAACCAGATTGGATAAATGAAGCAAGAGATGAATGGAAGACAAACGAAGAAGTGTGGCTGCTCATTCAAAATTTGAAAAATATCCCAATTCAAACAATATTGCTAGAACTTGAAGAGGAAGGAAAAATCATAGTGGAACCTAGAGCAGTCACATAAACAAGAACCTGACAGCTATGAAATCGATCAATTTCAGAGTATCTCATTAAGTGGAAGAACTTATCTGCTGAACATTCCACATGGGAGGACAAGAATTTTATACAAAATCATCAAGAACTACTCAAGCGTTCAGAACAACACTTTTTGAAGGAGAGGGGCACATTAGGCCCCTATACTACTAGTGTAACCCCTTATTGTTATTAGTACAACCCCTTTATTATATTGTTGTACCCATGTAGTCCCCATATTTTTATTATTGTGCCCCATAGAAGCCCACTATTTTTATTATTATGCCCTTATATTATTATTGTTATGTCAGCTCTAGTTATATTATGACCCCTTAGACTCCTATATATAGAAAGGAGGTCTTGTCATCCATATCATCCAAGAATTTTTCATTTGTGTAATGTAAAGGAGGTTTCCCCCTCGAAGAGGCTGAATTCTAAGGCATTTATCATTTATCTCTCTTTCTATCTTTTTGTGAGCTGGTTTCATAACAAAAAACTCCCGAAATTGATCTTACCCAATAAGAAGTTTATGAATACTTGGAAACTTTGGAACAAAGAGTACAAAAGAAGGTAAAATCTCCCGAGGAAACTCAATTTCATGAGGAAGTTTCATATGATGGTGTTCCTATAGTTAATTTCTAAGACCCATACTACTACTTCTCAAAGAGAACAAGACACTATTCATGCTCTCAAACAAGACATTTATTAGTTGGAGGTATTAAAAAGACACATGATAAAAGAAAATGAAATGGTCAAGGAACAAAATGAACTTTCAAAGGAAAAAAGGACACAATGTTGTTAAGGATGTGTTATTGGTAGAAGAAGAACAAAAAGCTCAAAGAAAACAACAAAGTGGTCATAAATAAGACCAAAGGGCTACAAGGAAAACTTCTCATGAGAAAACCTAGATGATCATTTAATGTGCAAAGGGAGCATTGAACTTGGATGTATTAATCCAAGCTTCAAAACCAGTCCAATGAAGGGAAATGTCTCGAATTGTGAGCTTTTGTGCATGAGGACATGCAACATCCTCAACGTGGGGGAATGTTGAAGCCTTGAATTGTGCTCAATTTTGATATCTTTTACCTTCTTTTCATCTATTACATACTTGTTTTTGACATCTTTATAGGTTATAGATCGTCAACCATAACATAAGGTACATTCGTAGCTCATAATATAGATTTTCTTTATGAAAAATATTGAAATATTGTGATGGCTATTGAATTGTGCATTTTCAATAGCTAATGATAATTTTTGCAGATTAGTCCATGGTTAGACAGGTTCCAAAAAATTTGAAGAAGAACAAAAGACATGGATAGATGCCAGATTTCAAAGTCAAGGACATTCACCTATTAGGTTTACTCAAAAGATCATAAAGCTCAAGGATTTGATCGGTCAAAGTACAAAGTCAACTATGGTCTGTTCACATGTAGGGTTTTGAGGAAAATAGTTTCAACAGAAAAAAAATCATGGCAAAGCATGGCATCAATTGAACAAGCACTTGATTTTAAATTGATGATGTGTAGACAGATATCCTTCTCATGATTTTCTATGTAAAGAGAAAATCATGAGAAATCAATTTCTATTTCAATTCAAACACCTAACTTTCACTTAGTGAACTCGCCTTTCAATGTTTATTTCTTTGGTTGTTAAGAATTAGAGACAATATAAATATAACCTCAATCTAGAAGAAGATGATGATGATTAAGAGCTTTAAGTTCGTAATTTTGCTATCAAGACTATATTTCTATAAATAAGTACTAGGTTCCTCCTATGTTCCAATGTGTTGGTGATTAGTTAAATGATTTGAGTTATTTGATCCTTGTGTTCGACAAGTGGGGACCTCAAGGGTTGTAAGATAACTTAGTTATTTAGTTTTATTCCTTTTTAGAATTTGTTTCCATTTTATTTACAATTGTCCTGTGATTCAATTATTAGTTTACTTACTATTGGTTTGTTTGCACAGGTTGAGCACTCACAATGAAAAAAAAAACACAAAAAACTTTTCCTTAAATAAGTTTATTGCCTTGAAATCTTTGTTTGGTCTCATATTTAAGTTAATGTTTAGATAGGCTCTAATCATAGTAATCGCACATTAGTAATCTACAAGATTTGTAGTGTAGATTTGAATCATTGTTTCAAGTAACTTCATTTTAATTTTGCTTTCTAGTTAGTTTTCTTCATTATGTTCCTAGAATAGAGTTGATTCCAAAAGCACTTATGATAGTTTCATTTCCATTCAGGAGTAGATTAGCTTTATTTCAAGTCAAGTAGCATAAAAATTTTATTTGGTTTACTAGAATTAGTTTTCAATTCTGTCAATGAATGTAGTCTTTCAATTCAATTCAGTAACATAATCTTTTCATTATGCATGATAGAATAGATTTACAATTCGTGTTCTTAGATTAAGTTTTTAGTTCATTGCATTTTCATTTAAACAAGTCTTATAGAAAGAACATTTGTGTATACTTTATTACGGAAAGCCTTGAGTAAATTATATTTACAATTTGCATTTGAATTTGATAGACTAGAATTTAGTTTCTTGATAAAAGTGAACCTCCTAGCATACATTGTGCACATACACTTCGCAACAATATGAACCCCAAGTTTTGAAAATTTAATGATGTAATTCAACTATCAATTAAATTACCCAACAAAAATGAAACTAAGCTTCAATAAATAAATAGAAATGTTGAAACTGTTTACATGTAGAATAAAAGCAAACTAGCTCAAATGGTGGTAGATTATCTTTGAGAAGAGATGTGACAGCTATGTGTATTTCTAAATTGTGTTACAACAAGGCTCAAGGACTTTTTATCATGAATAAACAATGAGAAACACTAAACATCCAAAACCCTAACCCTATGAGATGAATCCCCAAAGGCTTATGGGCCCCGAAGGGGTAAGTTAGAACGTCAATTTCTGGGGGTCATAAATTTGGCATATGATCTTTGTTTGGGACATGTGCTAGCTTGTTAGAAAGGCCTATCTGAGGAAAAACTTGACTACCAATAACAGTCATAGACTAATGTTGGCCCATTTCCCCAAAAAAATATCGTTTATGACCTCATAATAACTCTGCTAAAAGTTGAGGGCCGGAAAACTACCAAAATAAGAAAAATGTGTTGTGAGCTAGTGGAATAGGTTGGTGACCACCAATATCCACTTGGATCAATTTTTCAATCTATACATGGTGACAATCCATAGAATTATAAGTCTTAATTACAATTTACAAAACTTGGGATTAAAAAAGGGGTGTTACACTTTTATTTATTCCTTGAGATCAGGACATGTTGTGTTTGCTTATTAATCACTGCTACTGTCATTAATTGTTATTTATGCTCTACCCAAGAGACTTATTGAGTCCAATCCTCTTTGGCCAAAACCCATACATCAATATCAAAATCCTTCTCCATCATAGTTCAATACTTGGCTTATCCTTTTTTGATCCTATCACTCATCACTCTCCCACACATCTTCAATCCCATTGACAATAATTCATGTTATTCTAGGAATGTTGTTTTATGTTTATTTACATTTTCATTATTAATGGTAAAACCTAGATTGTATAGAGAGAGTCATCATTATTCTCTACTTTAAATTATGGCCCCCATGTTCAACGTCATATCATTATCTTTTTTTTCTCTGTAAAGCTAATTCTATTAAAAGGAAACAAAAATAAAATTACAATGAGGCTGCAGCCTCAGCCTAGAGCAGCGGAGTTCCTTCTGAGTATCATAACTTCCCCATATTTAGGGAAACCAATTTAACATTACAAAAAACCATGCAGAAGACCGAGAAAACATCGACAAAATCAGAATAAAGATTTGATACATCACCATATGAAGCAGTTGAAAACAAGACAGAATTGACTATCATGTAAACGAAAAACAAAACAACAAGAGACTGGACCCAACTGGTTAGCAGGAGAACCCTAAGGTGGCTCGTGGGTGTCCACGTGGCCTCACTTGGGGATGTCCTGGTCAGGAGCCTCCTCGAAAATGGGGCACGCATTTCCATACCAGATCTCAGCTTCCTTCGCCATGTCGCTTTCCGCCTTGCCACCTGGAGGATCCCTCACCTGAAGGGTGCCGCTCGAGTTGCCAGCAATTGACATCGAAATTGAGGCTCTGAGAGAGCTGCCACCTGGTTGTCGAGTGTCGCCTACATTATCACCTTTCGTATGATGTTCGCCATGCCTAGCTCCCCTACCTTCTTCTGTCGGGAGCTGCTTAGAGCGACGACTAACACCCATGCTGTGAATGTCCTGAGGTTGATCTACAGAGTTTCGTGCAGGAGCACTGGGATGATCTTCTTCTTCTGAGAAAACGATGGTGACATTAGCAGTGATGATGGGCCGGTTCAGGTTGCTCTGGAACCTGAATTGAGTCGAGTGGGAGGTCGGATTAGGTTGTAGAGGGAAGGTTGCACTGTGAAGCAAGAAATCTCTGTGCTCAATCATTGATGCCTGCGCATGACCTCTACCACTGCGAGTGTGAGGATAGTGTCTGCGGGGCAAGCTGGGAGGGGGAGAATTGGCCTGAGGAGGAGGCGAAGAGGCAGGTCGTGGTGGCCGTTCAGAGCTTTGCGCTGCCTATGAGCGAGCGCTACCACCTCGGTTACCTCCTCTGTGGCTCCTCATACGGTGACGAACCATAGCAATGTGGTGGGAGAGAAGTTCAGGAGAATTGGAGGCCTGGAAAGAAAGCAAAGAATGCACAGAGGGCTCCTAGACAAGGTTCAAAGGGCAGTGCTTGGAATGGGAGTAATGATACCCATTTCCAAAGTCAATACAACAAAGAAGCCCACATCGTCTTCCTGTAACAGTTCTACTGCAGGGGTTTCCGGCATGGAGCGGGTAAATGCTAAAGGAGGGAGGGAAGACTGAGGGATTGATGGGTGCCATGTTAAATTGAACAACTTTCGTATCTCAGCTTGAGCGGCCATTAAAAGCATCCTGCAGGCGCACCTGCTCTTGCCTCAAGTGAGTCTGCAAAGGCCATAACTGAACTTGGGGTGGTGCGCTGGCCACCATCTGGCTGGGACGAGCACCATCATTGCGTCAACTGGCCATTAATGTTCTTAAATTTCACCTGCATCCAAGTAACGTCATATCATTATCACAATGGGGTGGATCATACATTGTAATTCTTGCAATATCTACTTTTAATTAAAGATCCCTGGGCTTGTATGAATATCAATACCCTCGATGGGGATATCTTTTCACATATCTCCCTATAGGTTTTAAGGCCCTTCCTAATGAGTAGTCCTCTATTGTTACAACCATCCCCATAAGGGGCACATGCTTCCATGTCAAGGGTTTTCCAATTCCAATAGTATCCAACATTATCATTGTATATGTGGATAATAATGTTCATAAATGATCGTAAAGAAAACATTTATGCTATGTACATTTTTCTTTCAACTAGGATTCATCACTTTTCCATGAGAATTTTTTCTCCCTAGATAATGCTCTCTTTCTCTAAGTAGTCTTTATAAATTACAAGGACGGGGGACAAAAAAATGATGTATTTTGGCTATAAAATAGCTCTCAACCTCACATGTTAGGGGGAAAATGTAATCATCTCAATTCCACTCACAAAATACATTTAGGTGATTATCTTAAAATATAATTGATATGGCTAGTATACATCATAATCATGCTACATCACCTTAAAGAAAAAGATAATAAACATTACAAAGTGGGTTTTTATTCACTTGCATGACTTGTATTAATGCTCATGCAATTTGTGTGACATTTCCTTCAAAATTGATGCAAGTTGGCTTAGACCAATGAATGTGACCCCATTGATGCATTTAAGGAGAAAGGCTTACATCAAGTAGTTATAAGTTTATGCAATAAATAAATTCAATCTTTATTGCCATAAATGAGTAGTACTTTGCCAATGAAATTCCATTGAGATCTACATTTTGAATAAAGAGGCTAGTTCTTGAAGAAATTCATATTTTTTTTTATAAATGGAAGCCATGGGATAATATTTGAAAGAGAAAAGAGTTGCAAGGTTATACTATAGCAATGAAATTGCCATATCTTGCTTTCTCATCTCTATTGTTCATCATCTTCATGCTTATTTGTGATGTTTTCAAAGAAAAAAATACCTCTTCGTGCAACATTGTTAGAGAGGGTTTTCTAGAAGCAAAAGGGCCCATCCTGCGGAGAATGTTGGAGCCCGTTTGCTTCAATCTATGCTCCTAAGGTGGTGTTACTCATTTCATGCTTTTCCAATGGGAAAATATTTAAGTATTGTTGTTTCCCTCCCAGTTTTTTATATTTCAATGGCATTCTTGTAGTTTTATTTATAGTTAAATTTTATCCATGTTTCTTTACTTTGTTTTATTATAGTAGTACTCTTGTGCTTCTCTAGAAACTAACAATGGTCTATTATTTAGCTTAACAAGAAGAGGTTTTACTCACACATGCAATAAAATTCCCAACACGCTTATAATAATCAAAATTTTAATATTTTTCATGATTGTTATGAATTTAATTTTATGATAAACCAACCATATAAAAGATTTTTCCATGAATAAATATGACCAATTTTTACGGATCATAAATGAAATTAAGATCACATTTTCATATATATATTTATATACGATTATGATCGTAATTAACATTTATTGAAATATATAATAATATTTTTTCTTACATATAAGATTGATAAAATTTATATATATAATATATATATAGATAATATATATATAGACTTTAAATCATTTATAAATTATTCAAATTGTCATTAAAAAAAATTCTCAAATCCTATACACCTCCAAGACGATGCTACTCATTTATTTCCTTGAAACATCTCTTGAGGGGTTCTCATTTTTTCCTAGAAAAAGATTTAACTGTAAAACAACAAGAGGAAAAAAGGGAGGAAATGTTAAAGGTTAGAGCAGCAAGAGATGAAGGAAAGAGAGCATGGATTTATAAAGGAATAGTTGTGAGCGCGATTTGGACCTCCTTCCAAAACAAAGCAGCAAGATGGTAATGAAGAAGAGGAAACAAACTCTTCAACATGAAATCAAGAATCAAGGTTAGTATGGGAAAGCAGGGACAAAGACTCAAATGTGAGTATTGCATGTCAAAATAAATAGCAATCAATTCATACCCAGGTTTCCTTAAGATTAGTTTGTTGGAGCTGCAGAGGTTATCCATGGAGACAAGGACCTCAGTTAGGGCCTATTGCAGAAGATAGAGACATAATTTGCCTCATAGACACACGAGCATGAAGGGTGCAAGACACCTCTGTTTGAAGGACACTAGAAGATGGTAGTATGGAACAAGGTAGCAGGGAATGGCAAAGGGCACGAGGGTATCATGGTTTAGTAAAGGAGAAAGAAGGTCATCTCATTTAGTTAGAAAAATAAGACTCAAATAAGAAATTCATTTTTGTTTAAAATATCAGAAAATGGAAAGCACATCAGAATTGCAACGTGCTATTTTGCGCCGCAAGTTTCAAAAATCTACAAAAGTAGAGGGCTTGACCACAAAGATACATTTGCAGCCTTAAAAGTAGATATTGCAACTTATTTGCACCTAGGTAAGTCCTTATAGTGGGTGATTTTAATGCTAGGACTGCAAGTGAGCAAGCTAGCATTCTTTGTTGTAAAGATGATTACGACCCTATTTGGCTTACAGAAGAGAGTAATCATCAGTGGGAAAGAATTTCAGAGGACAAGGGCTGTAATCTATTTGGTGAACAATTGCTTACTCTATGTGGGGCTTTTGATATAGTCCTTTGCAATGGCTTGACTAGATGGGAAAAGTATGGTAATTTCACTTCCAATACTTACAATGGAACAAGTGTAGTAGATTATGTAATTTGTTGGCATGGTTTGTGTGTGACAATGGAGGAAGTCTTGAATTAGCTGTGGGATTTAAAATTAGATCACAAGCCAATTTATTTATGTTTCTCTTGGACTGGAAAGAAACAATTGGAGTCAAAAATTCAGCATGTCCAACAAAACCTCCCATAGGGCAAAATTCTTTTGACCCCAAAAACTTGTAATACCTTCAAAATGACGCTAAAGAGGCTCTTCGAGAAGGAGAAAATCAAAATTCACAACCTTCATAGTCATGAATTAACACATTTAATTCAATGCGTAGTTGCAAAGTGCAAAAGAGCAAGAATTAAGAAGTCTAAAACAAATTGCTTTCCGGTTAATGCTTGATTTGACAAGGAATGAAAAAGGCAAGGAGAATGTGGAAAGAGTCAAACAAGGATAACATAAAGCTCAAAGCTTAAAAGTAGTTATTAAGAAAGAAAAATACCGCTTTCATGGTTTCAAGGAGGGAAGAACTAATCTTCCTTGGGAAAAATAATCCCAAATTATTTTGGAAGGAGCTCCAACCGAAAAAGATACAAACTGGAAATAGTATTACAACTTCTAAATGGTTTGACTCTGCAAGACAACTCTATGAGAAAGATCCCAAGGGTGATCCTCCCCCCTTGGTCAACATTGATACAGAACTCTTCACGGTGCAAGAGGTAGAGATGGGTATCAAGAAGTTGGGTGTTGGAAAAGCAAAAGACATAGCTGAACTCCAAGCAGAATATCTAAAGTGGGGCTCAAAAATCCTTGCACCTCAAATTACAACAATTTTCAACAACATCATACAACAGGGGCTCCCCACAGATTGGACAAGTAGTATGGCAATACCTCTTTTTAAGAGCGATGACATTAATAATCCCTCCAATTATAGGACCATCATGATAAACCCTTTTTTTGCAAAACTACTTGGAAGTATGTTAGAAAACAAAATTAGCAAGTGGGCAGAAGAAATAGATAAACGTGATAAAGGGAAAACAAGTTTTAGACCTAAACATTCCACAATTGATCATTGTATAACGTTAAGGCACATCATTGAAAAAGTTTGGGAGAAAAAGGAAGAAGTCTTTTGTTGCTTTGTTGATTTCAGAAAATCGTTTGACTCGGTTCCTAGGGATAAGCTTTGGCACAGAATGGAGGAACTTGGGGTTCCTAAACATTTGAGAGCAGTTATACATAGGCTGTATGAAGAGGTGGAAGTCAACATTAGAACTTCAGCAGGCATTTCTGAAAGTTTCAGAAGCGATATCAGGGTCAAGCAAGGTTGCCCACTGTCTCCTACCCTTCTTGGTTTATATATTGGCAAGCTTGAGGAGTGGTTAAATTCGCAAGGGGGTGATGGTATCTATTTGGGCAAGTTTGTTATAAGGCTTCTTTTGTATGCAGATGACCTTACTCTGCTTGCTAAATTGGCTCTTGGTTTGCAAGAGCACTTACTATCCCTTAAACATTTTTGTAGAAGTGTGGGAATGCAAGTCAATATCAGCAAAACGAAAGTAGTGGTTTTCTCTAAGAAAAGAAAACATAACCAACATAAGTTCTACTTTGAAGGCAACATTCTGGAATAAGTTGCGAATTATAAATATCTTGGAATTAACTTCAACAAAAATCTAATCTAGAATGGTTGTAGAAAGAAAAGAACTTTGGGGAGATGGAAAGCATTTTATGCTTTTGAAAATAGATGTAGAGAGGTAGAGTTATGGGACTAGAAAACCACTCAAACTTTTTTTGGGCTTCTAGTGATTCCGGTGATTCTCTATGGTTGTGAACTATGGGCTAGCAATACATTCGACATGCAGTGGAGACAAATTGAGAAAATTCAGATTCGTTTGATTACAAACAAATTCAAGATTAAAAGTGCAGTTCCTTATGCTATATTGTTAAGTGAAACAAGAACTACTCCTATTGAAGCAATTGCTATGGTGCGAGTCATAAGGTATTTAAAAAAAATGAGCAAATGGAAGAGGGTAGATGGCCTAAGGTTGTCCTTAATGACAGATTGTGCAAGAGAAAAAATACTTAGATGCAACAAAATAACAAATGGTTTAGTAAATGGGGTATTTGCTTGAACGCGTGTCCCATAAACAACAAAGAGATAAAATCTTTTGTTATGGGAAAATTCCACAAGCGTACTTGGGATAAGGATCTAGAAAGAAAGAAAAAGTACTATATTGAAGTGTTTAATCCTACCCATAGTCATCAACCAAAAGCATACATAGAGACCAATATCTCTTGGAGAGCCAAAATTATTATTGCTCAGTTAAGGACTAACTCTCATCAACTCTGTTGTGAAACAAGGCGCTGGAAAAGGCCAAAAGAAGTGTGTGAGGAAAGAGTATGCATTTTTTGTTCTTCCAGAAAAGTGGAAACATAAAAGACATTTCATTTTAGAATGTGAGGCTTTCAAAGACAACATAGACAATTATGCAGATATGCTGGCAGCTAGCTCTTGGGATAATCTATTTAGCGAGGGGTTCATCGAGAAGTTGGTAGAATTTATTTTGAAACTTCATAGAAAAAGGGCCGAATACATCAAGCAAATGAAGAAGCAATCTGTCCCATAAACTATCTTTAACCTCGAAGACATTAAAATAATTTTTTTATTTATTTTCCCTTTACGAGTATAGCTTTCAATATCTGCTCGAAAGGACATCAATGCATATACGTGGATTACTTTATTTAATTTAAAAGTTGAATGCGTTGGAGAGCATTACCAAGTGACAAACGCAGACAAGCCCAGGTGGGTTTGGAGACGAGAAAAATTGCTTTGTGGGCACCTGGCTTCAAGTGGATTGGGCATTGCCTGAAATACATTATGAAATTAAGAAATATTTGCTCGTGCCCAACTCGCTCAATTATTTATACCACGACCTCAACATCAAATACATAGTGTAAATTAGCTATGGGGCCATTCAGTCATGTTTAGTTTATTTGTAGAGTTACCCTTTCTTCCGTATTAATTTAGACACTTCTTTTCTTTTTTATTTTGATTTTTTACCAATTTTGATTTTTTTTAATTATTTTTTTCCCTCATACGGATTTATTTATTTATGTTAAACCTGAACTATGAGCTAATTATAAGGTGTTTTATAAGTTCATGAAAGTTCAAATTTCCACACATATTCTGTAGTCTAAAATATTATTAAAAAATTCCAAATTAATTTAAATATTTCTTTTAATTTTTCCTTAAAATATTGTAATCTTTAACAATCTTTAGTAAAATATTTATTTTTATATATTGTTTAAGTTTATAAACTGCATAGTATCGGTATTTGGCGTAATAATGTGAGAGCTACATAATATTTGTATTGCTCTAATAAGGATAGCTAATCTCATCGAAGTTAATTCTAATTTTCTTTAAGAAAATAAAATAAGTTTCATATTTTAAAATATTTATAATTAATTTAAAAACATATATATTTTGTTGTATTTATGTAGTATTTAAATTCTAAATTATTAAATATATTTATTTTTTCATATATATGTTATGGTGATGGTGTGCATCCACTATACCCATATTTACTAGAGGTCCAGATTGATTCTTCCAATCAATCAAGTCCATGGATTGATTTCTGTTCATTACACATCATTGTTAGAGCTTTTTCTTAACTCCCCACATGAGTTGCAATAGCAATATGTGATCCCCAACTCTCTACAAGAATCACAAATTCAACAATGCACCCAACCTATGCTCAACCCAAATTTCATAGCCTTAAGAACCAAGGCTTTATAGCATCCTAGCATGTTACTGGGGTTCAGAACCAAGCACTTAACTCTAAAGGCGCTAAGGTCTATCCACTCCTCATGATTGTCGATAGTTACAACTTTCCACACTTTCATGAGTGGCTAGCGGCGGTGACAAATCTACACCTGATGCAAAACATTATGTATATTAGCTCGCTAATAGACAAAATCACTCACTACTTGCTCTTAGAAATTAAATAACAAAGAAATGGAACACATAAAATATTTCGGAAACACCAACACAGAAAAGCATAAAATATGAGAGACACAAATATACGTGGTTCATTCAATTTGGGCTACGTCCATGGAGAAACAGACAGTCCTTCCTTTTATATTATCCAGCAAAATAAAGAGATACAACCTACAACAAATCCATTATAATTTCCTCTTCGCTCTCACACAGTCTCCTCTCTTTTTCTCTCACAAAATAATACACAATTGCAATACAATTCCCTGATATAAATTGAGGGTTGCCTTCTAGGGCGAAAAACCCTAACTTCTACCGTTAAATCTTCCGCCTAATGAATGGCCACATTGACTAGGAAATTACAATATTTTACAAAACATACTTTCATCTAATTTTTTCTTCGAGGGCACTGCCCCTGAACCGCCACTAAGGGGGGGCTCCAAATAATCACTACCCCCCCTGGTGGCACTCCTAGTGGGGGGGAAAGCCCCCCCACACCCCCCATTGGAGACTGCGATCCAAAAAAAAATGAAACAATACCTTTGAATTAGGAATATAATCAGGCTCCACACCCAACACTTATCACCCAATGCTCGTCACAACCCTTACAACTCAATTGGTGGGCATTGGAACTAGAAACAATTGATAGGAATGCTTCCATTTATTGGGGCCATCTAAAGAGAGGATCGCTCGCCATTTGATGGTTATCGTCAACCTTGTTATCAAATGGTCTGCTCCAGATAATGCGATCAAATGTGCAAGGAATCAATGGCTTGTAGGGTCTCAAGTCCCGTAAAGGTTTAAATATCGAGGGGCAAGCTCAAATGACCCTCAATATCAACGACATACATGAAATCCATTGACTTATCATGCCACCCTCCCCCCTGTTGAATTTGTAACTATGGTCTATCTTCATAATGTACATTTGGTCACTTGATTGTATTTATCATTGTAAAGCATATTTATAAATGCTTGAGTCTAAAGAAAAAATATTCTGAGTCAAAGTCCCATTGAAACTTTTTAAGGATGAAAATTTGAATTCTTGAAATGTAATTTTTGGCTCCAAAAGCAACGAGTTGACTTCCCTCCAAGTCAAGTTGGCCCTAGCTCTAAAAGGCACCCATTCAACCTAGACAAATCACTATATGAAGGTAGCACCTCCTCCTCCACTTGGGCATTCGATCTCCCACACACAAGATAAGCTTTGGAAAGCAAGCACAGGACAAGAAGGACAAAGGAGGCCAAAATCTCTCTTTTCTCTCTATCTTGCAACTTGCACGTGTTGATCTCTCGCTCTCTCTCATGGTTCACATTTTTATGGGGAAATTATTGCAGGGGGCCAAACTTTTTGGGTAACTGGGGCAACTTTTATCGGGCAAATATTTTTGGGGCAATTGGTTATTGTAGGAGGGTTGAAATTCAGAGTCAGACAAGTAGAGTGAATTGTACAATTAAATTGGGTGACTTGACTTAGAGGAGAAGACCAGGTTTGATCATAGGTATAGGTGTGTCTCTCATTAAACAAGAATAATTTCTCTGTTGAAAAAGGTTGTTGGGTTTTTCCCCTTCATGGGTTTTCCCAGGGTAAATCTTTTCTTCTTTTGTGTATTGTGATCTGTACTGTTATACTTTAATTCATGGTTGAATTTCTGAAGTATAATTGTTGAATGATATATTGGAATAACTTAAAATAATATCTACATGAAAAGTAATTATCAGAATTTTAGAAATATTGTGCTACCCTAATTGCACTAAGAAAATCAACATGGTATCAGAGGGTGTAGGAAGGAAGGAACATTGAGATCACCTTGAAAAAACCCTATAAATAATTTTATTCAAGTCCTTGTATATTTGTTTCTATTGCTTCTTCTATGAAATCTGAAAACAAGCTAGAGGGAGCATCAAACTTTAGAGCTTGGAAAGTTAGAATAGACATTCTTCTTGCTAAGAACAAAGTTTTAGACATCGTAACATAGAAATTTACTGAACCAAGTTCAAGGAGGATGACATCAATGCTAAGAATATTATAGCGGAATCCATCAGGGATCCATTGGTTCCCTACATTGCAAAACTTGATACTTCAAAGAAGATGTATGGTGTGCTAATGAATCTCCACACTATCAAGAACGCTGGTCAATCAATGAAGTTGAAGAATGAAATTTGAAATACAAGGATGACTAATGATGCCAGCGTGGCTTATTCATTCATAAATATTTCTCAAACACAAGATAATAAGCAATTGGAAAATTCATTCCTGATCAAGAACTAGTGCTTACAACACTCCATGTTCTTCCCAAATCATGGGATGCTTTTGCGACAAGTATAAGTAGCTGGAAGGAGGCACTTACATTTGAAGAAGTATGGACATGTTGTTACATTTGAACAAGTATGGACATGTTGTGCTCTATAAGAATCAATATTGATGACTAGAGATCATCAAGATGAGGAAGTCCAAGCCCTTGCAGCTTGCTTCAAGAACAAAGGAAAGAAGAAGTTTGGACATAAACATAAGAAGTCAAAAAATGGATACTCCTCTACGAAGAAATACTTATAAAATATCCAATGCTATGGTTGTTGGGAATATGAACATTTCAAGAGAGATTGTTCTAACATGGGTAATAAAAAGAAGAGAAAATGGAAACAAAATGCTTTCGCAACATATGTTGAAGATGAAAAACCAAAGAAGGTCAAAGGTGATAAGGATTTATTTTACTATTTTTCTTTCATAGGTCCCTTTGCAGATGATGATGACATGTGGCTGGTAGATAGTGGTGCATCAAGACACGTGACCAGAGAGTGTGGGAATATTTCAAGCATGATAGAAAAAAAGTTGTCTCAAAGGGTTGAATTGGGAGACACTAATAGTTATGCAGTCAAAGGAGTTGGAAAGGAATCCATAGAGATGGAATTTGGTAGAAATGTACATCTCAACAATATTCTTTATGTATTAGGTTTGAAAAAGAATCTTATCTATGTTTCTTGTTGGAAGATAAAGGATACACATTTTCTTTTGTGGATGGAAAAGTACTTGTTTGCTCCAAGGGCTCTAGTATAGATGATGCTAGGGTTATTTGGATTCATGATGGAAATATATATAGACTTGTGAATCAACTAGATCAAGCACTAGTAGGTGATGATATAAATCCAAGTGAGTTATGGAACAAAAGGTATGGAAATCTTCATTTCAGAGCATTTCTCGAGTTGAATCAAATAGTGCTAGGGGCTACTATATTGTAGATGAAGAATGATGGTGTATGCAAAGGCTATGATCTTGGGAAGAACATTAAGAAACTAGTTCCAAAAAATAATAATAGATCTAAGAAATATTTGAACTTTTCTAATGTATGTGGTCTGATGCTTGTGAAATTATTTGGTGGTTCATTGTACTATGTGACATTTCTTGATGACTTCTCCCATAGAATATGGATATATCTCTTGAAGACTAAGGATGAGGTATTCGACAAGTTCTAGGAATTCAAAGCTTAAGTGAAAAACTTGATAGGCAGAAATATCAAGATATTGAGATCTGACAATGGAGGAGAATACACCTAGAAGAAGCTTGTTTCTTTCTGCAAGTAAGCTCAAATTAAGAGGGAGCTGATTGTCCCTTACAATCCACAACATAATGGTGTAGTAGAAAAAAAGAACAAGTCCATTGAAGAATCTGTCAAGGCCATGATGCATGATTTGGAATTTCGATTGTTCTTATGGGGGGAGGCATCAAAAACAACTGTGTACATTCAAAATCGAAGTTATCATAGAGTTATAGAAGGTATGCTTCTTGAATAATATTTCTCTAAGGGAAGCTAGAGGTTGGGCACATGAAAATATTTGGTTGTCATATATATATTATATATATATATATATATATATATATAATATATATATATATATATATCTATATTATATATATATATATATATTCATGTTGCTAAGGATAAGAGGAACAAACTTGAGCCTTCAGGAAAGAAATGCATATTTGTTGGCTACAATGAATCATCGAAGGCCTATAGAATACTGTAACCACCCCTGCCAACATTTACCTGCTTTTACAAGATCTCAGGGTAAATGTAAGTTGATTGTCACTATAATATGACCCAACCTCCAAGTTCTAGTTATGGAAGCGAGGCCTACAAACTGAAAACAAACTGACATCCCTTAGAGACTACAAATCACTCAGGAGGCTACCAATCACCCCAGGCGATCAATCTTTGAGCTCAGACAATTTTCCACAAGAGAAACCCCCTAAATGCACCCATAACACTACATGCATGCAGTTGGGAGGCTATAACCACATGCATAGGCCTAGTTGTCAGTGGTTATGACCCAAATTCCTTAGTTCAATGCATGCAATCATGAGATCTATGCCAGTTTCTCAGGCAAGCCTCTAGACCACTACCCATAACTGTCTGTAACTTTCTAGAATCATGATTAAGTTGATAACAATACCAAACATTCAAACTTGAAGCAAGAAATTGACATAGACTTGCTAGTACACATTAGAAATTTCATCAAACATATGGTAAACATATAAGTTACAGGTCTTGAATGTATATTTTGTTGTACCTCTGAGATAGTAGTAGGTTAGCTACCAATGCCAGAGCATCTAAAATAAGTGTTTAGGGGTTTTTGGTTTTAATTTTGCAAGACCAATGAATGAAGAAAGATGTAGAATTAAATTAATTAATCCTTTGGGTTATATTAATATCTCATCAGAGGGCTAATATAAGACTTTACACAGTGATATAGATTAAAATAGTGGTGAGAAGAAGACAACAAAAAATATGATTATCACAGTTTCCAGACTGTAAAACAAAATAATCATAAGTTGGAAAACCTTCTAAAGTATGTTCCAAAGGTTCAAGGCAGTATACTTAAGCTTACACAAGATGTTGATGATTTATTGATTAGAGGGGATTAGTTAAATAGACAGTTCATTAATCCATTCTCTTAATAGATGATCACTTCAGGAGCTTATAGGAATAAATTGAGACATAATCCTTCCTACCTAGATATCTCTATAAGCCATAAGCATATGAAGAAAAACATAATGATTGATAACTGGAAAAGCTTATAAGATAACACAAAGCTATGTAAAACTAGTTTCAGAATCCTTTGCTTTGTATTAAGGTTCCAAAAAGACTGAGTACATCAAGTGTCTACAAAAGCTTCCTTCAAAGGTGGCTTCTAGGTTCAAAGTAGCATTAACAATCAAGACTTTACAAGGAATGAACTATGAATCTTGAGCTATGAACCCATAACATCTTGAGAAGAGAGTTATTTATACAATAATGAAACTAAAAAAATATCCTAAAACTTATTAATATTAATTCTAGGAAAGGAAAGATCTTCATGCAAGAAGATAGCGGCAGTTATTGAACTACTTCTTGCTGTCCCTTTTATTTAGGTTGTGTTGGCTTTGTTGTTTGATATTTTGCCCTTTAAGATGCTAAATTGTTCGAATCCTTTGTGCTAGGTTTATTTTTTCATTTAATATTTCATCTGATACTCTTTAAACTCTGTAAATATCCTTTAACCCTACTGAGTAACCTTTACTGTTTCTTTTTACCTTTATTGTGCCATCTAGGTTTTTACTGGGTTTTTCAACATTGAATCACTTTAGATTTTATGTTACAAGGTAAAGTAAATTGATATGGTCTTCATATTTGTCTTCCAACTGTATATAGGCTTCTTCTCTGTAAGCCTGGAATAGAATCTTTACTTGCAAAACACAAAAACTGTTAAACAAAACAAGGTGATAGAGAAGGTCTTCAATAGCTTTATTTGAGCTTGAAAGGCTATTGGAAGGAGTCCATAGCATATAGGAAGGTAA
Source organism: Pinus taeda (assembly GCA_000404065.3). NCBI lineage: Eukaryota > Viridiplantae > Streptophyta > Pinopsida > Pinales > Pinaceae > Pinus > Pinus taeda. The sequence continues at coordinate 17,854 of APFE030482474.1, forward strand.
AATGATGGTTTTATTGGTTGCAGAGTCTTATGGAGGATTTGCTATGTAAGATAGGCAAAAACAAAGCAAAATGGTCATTTTGGCATTTAAATGGGAAAAAAAGTTTTTTTTGAAATATGGCACGATAGTGAACAGTAACTATTTTGTTGTTTTGAGGGGGGCAGTTTTGGTTTTCATCACACTGCTTATGAAGCGTGGGTGGTTTTGGGAAGGGTTCACCCGATATGAAAGCCTGACATGTCGCAAAGGAGGATAATAGAATACGCCTTTTCGGGTGGGTAATTCCCGTACAGAGAGTCAACCCGAAATTTGCCGAGGGCCATTGGATTTGGATGTATGTGATCAGACGGTGGTGGAGTGAAAGAGTAGTACAGAGGGTATGAATGATTAAATATGGTGGTAATGGATTTATTATGTGTTAAAACTGTGATTAGTGGGGTTAAATGGAGGTTTAGTTATTTCTTTGTTTAAATCATAAAAAACGATTTAACAAAGAAAAACTTTGCAAAACGCATATGGCGGAATTGAAATAATATAAATGTGGGCGGATAATGATACCAGGTCTGGGCTAATCACATATTGCAATCGAAGTTTAGCATAGGATGACCCATTGCAAGGAATGTGATATGTGCCGGACACGATATGGAAATAAACCATATATGATATGTGATCAGGTCCGAGTTCCAATCGCAATCGTAGATCACAATGGCAGAGGGTATTGCTATTAGTTGGGACTTGTGATGGAGGCGGATGCGATATGGCTATGAAATATGATATATATTTGGTTGGGTTTGGGTCCATCGTTGATCACATATCACAATCGGAGAAGAGAGCATGCATATGAAATGCTTGCAATGCGATATTTAAATACATAGTTTTATTATAAAACTAAGGTTTATTTTATAAAGGATTTAATATATACGGGAAAGGGGAATTTAAGGGGTTTAATAATATATTTAGTTTTATGTTATGAAACCAACTCAAGAAAAGATAGAGAAGATAGATCAACGCCTTAGAATTCAGCCTCTTCGAGGGGGAAACCTCCTTTACATTACATAAATGAACAATTCTTGGATGATTCAAATGACAAAACCTCCTTTCCATATATAGGAGTCTAAGGAGTCACAAT